>JALDNG010000086.1:130000-167500 GCA_024349245.1 Neodontobutis hainanensis | reverse complement strand
CAGCAGCAGCAGCAGCAGCAGCAGCAGTGCAGCAGCAGTGGCAGCAGCAGCAGCAGCAGCAGCAGCAGCAGCAGCAGCAGCAGCAGCAGCAGCAGCAGCAGCAGCAGTGCAGGCAGCAGCAGCAGCAGCAGCAGCAGCAGCAGCAGCAGCAGCAGCAAGGCGGCAGGCAGCAGCAGCAGCAGCAGCAGCAGCAGCAGCAGCAGCAGCAGCAGCAGCAGCAGCAGCAGCAGCAGCAGCAGCAGCAGCAGCAGCAGCAGCAGCAGCAGCAGCAGCAGCAGCAGCAGCAGCAGTGGCAGCAGCAGCAGCAGCAGCAGCAGCAGCAGCAGCAGCAGCAGTGCAGCAGCAGCAGCAGTAGCAGTGGTGGTAGTAGCAGTAGCAGCAGCAGCAGCAGTAGCAGTAGTAGTAGTAGCAGTAGTAGTAGTATTAGTAGAAGTATTAATAGTAGTATTAATATGTCTGCCAGGTTGTTGCAGTTGTCCCATACAGCAAAAGGAATGTTAAAGCTTGTGATTTGATACATTAATAAAGAAAATATTTTATTTTTAGTTCAGTTTGTCTTCCCAGGGCTCAGTTTGTCCTCTCTGTGCTCAGTTCGCCCTTTATGGGCACCTGTATTGTGGAATTAATAAAATGAGTATGAAAATAATACAACTAAACCAACTTTTATGGGTTCTACAGACCTCATATTTAATCTTTTTGAAGTATTAATAGTAGTATTAATATGTCTGCCAGGTTGTTGCAGTTGTCCCATACAGCAAAAGGAATGTTAAAGCTTGTGATTTGATACATTAATAAAGAAAATATTTTATTTTTAGTTCAGTTTGTCTTCCCAGGGCTCAGTTTGTCCTCTCTGTGCTCAGTTCGCCCTTTATGGGCACCTGTATTGTGGAATTAATAAAATGAGTATGAAAATAATACAACTAAACCAACTTTTATGGGTTCTACAGACCTCATATTTAATCTTTTTTTCCAGATAGAGAAATGAACAATTTCATTATTCACAAAAAAGTTACTTGTTTATTGAAAACGTGTTTTATCATCCTTTTCATTCATATCATTGTCTGTATACAGTTAATTAAACTTGTCTGTTCACAAATAAACAAAAAAAATGCATTAATTGTATTAATGAATTTAAATTAACTTTGCAACCATCCCTGGGTACTGTTGAAACCAGCCCGTAATGTGGGGGCATGTGCAACGTTTAACTTTTTCTATTTAAGTCCAAATTGTAAGTATAGTATTATATGTACACATGTTACAACAGTGTGGCTAGATAGCAGACAGATGTGGCTTTAATGCAATGTTTAACACAGTCTCTAAGAAATGCAGAAAAATGCAAAAAGTATTGCCTATTCAATACATACATAAAGTTGTATACAAACTTCAATTATCCCACTTGATTTCATATCAATAAAAAAGCACAATATTCTACTAGTAAGAACTAGCCATTGGTGAAATTAATATTTGTAAATCTAGCCCTAAATTGGATTCCATTTGAAATTCAAAAGCAGCTATGAGTCAGGAGCAGGGAAAACACTACGGCAGATGTAATCAGTGTAATCATTGTGTGCTCAAGTCACGATTTAAAACATTCACCATTTCTGATTGGTACACAGGTCTACAAAAGTGGACTGTGTTTTTAGGTACATGCAAGAGATTGTTCTGTCTAAAAACTATTCCTCTATCTTCACGCATAAATAAAAAGCCACAATAATGCTACTATTTCTCAGAACCTTGTTATCATTATCATTGTGCGTTTTCTGTAATCAGCATGATGCAGCAGGGAGGTCTTCGCTGACAATCTGTCAAGACTTGATTGAACACTTAAAAACTGCTGTAGTGTGTAGGTGTGCTGTAGGTGGGTGTTGGTGATCAGTAGGAGGAGGGTTTGAGATGTATACAGCAGGTGACTGAAGGGAGAGTTGTGATGGTTATTTGGGGAACAGACAGGGCTCCTACACATTTTGTACATGATGCCACACTTTGGCATTACCTTTACCTCTGATCTCTTTTATTATTATAGTTCTAATAAAGATCATCATCAAAGGTTCATTCCTGCTTCCTATGTTAAGTTTAATGAAATATGTTTGTATGGTACTTTTTACCTTTTCATCTTGGGATCCTGGAATTGAGGCTTACAGACAACCATTGATAGGAGAAAGTAGTACTTACAAAGACTGTTAACTGTGACTCTGCTCTGTAAGTTCTCATAGTGCGGAGCAACTCCTCCATCATTGTCTGAAGCAGAGTGGCGGATCACATTAGCAAGGGCCCTAGAAACATACAAAACAACATGAACAAGGGGACGCACTTGTGTTTTTCATCTTAAGCAGTGAAAATAAACATGCTCAGTCCTTACACCTGTGTAGGACTTTTCTTATTTACCACTTTCTGACCAAAGATGATCAGCACAATGGCTCCTACTGTGGGCATTGACTGTGATGTTATTAATTTCAGTCTTTATGTCACTCTTGTGAATGCAGTGCAGAATTTAAAGTTTTGATTGGACTATACTTCTGTTATTGTTGTTGTTGCTTATTATGAGGAGTTGTTTGATACTATTTTGTGACTTATCTTGACCTTGGACGTCCGAACATTATTTCATCAGTGCAGATCATATACAGTCCATATATATGAAGAGAAATTCAGAGCCAATGCAATCAACCTTTTTGTATTCCTAAACAACCAACAAAGTATTTTAGTCATGATCCAGGGTTTCCCATTTATTCCTATATTCTATTACACCATTGTTCAATTTCCTTCCATTAAAATTGCATATCAGTGTCATTTTTATTGATTCTTTCTTGAGTGCTATTTATCATAGTAACTGAAATACGCCATATCTTACAAGAGCAAAGTCTAAATCCTGTTTGACGACTTGTAAGATAAATTGGCAGAACCACATAATTTTAAACTTATCTGTAGACATAACGTTATCATGGAAACGTTATAGTGACTATGGGTCTTTCTTATTTGCACAATCATAGGCTAACCTTTTGCATAAAACCGTGCCAACAACTTTATGACTAACTTACCTGGACATGTTTTCTCTGTGCGGCCGGTGCGTCTTTTCCAGCCCCAGTTTGGTAAAGATCCCCACGAGTGCCATGATGGCCACGACTCCGCAGATGACATACACGATAAGGTTAGTCTTATCCTTGGACGCGTCCTGAGAAACGTCTATTTTTGGCGGAGGTCGACCCGTCATCATCCAGGGTGGCGTGTCGTAGTTCTTGCAGGTCGTCTGGTCCAGACGTGAGCTTTTGAACGCGCAGCAAAAGCGGAATCCACAGGTACCGCAGCAGTACAGGTAGTTTCCCGTCTCGCAAACGAACGGCGGGTCCCACTGACCCATCACGTCGTAGTAGCCGCGACACTTGTCCTCAGTGTGCGGGCTCTCAGACGCGTCAACCTCCGTGGAGTCGTTGTAACCGATCATAAAGTCATCTACGGTGTGACCCTGCTCGCCCTCCGCATCGCACACCATAACTTTGACCAGAAAGTACACGAGCAGCAGCTCAGCCACGCGCATCCTGCCTCAGTATTGTTCTGCTGAAGAAGCCGTGCGTAAAAAAAAGGACCGCTTCTACTGCTCCGCTTCCATGCGTAAATCTACTTTCGGCTCGCGTTTCCTGAAGGCGCGCTCCTGTGGAGAGGAGTACGTGAAGCGGTGCCCCTGACTGTGCCACGAGGGGCACAAATGTGACAACCGCGCCAAATGAGTGAAAGGAGAGGGGGTGAAACCAGCCCTAATTACCACTCCTAAAGCCTTGCATTATTGTGGAAGGGGTAACAAGAAAGCAAAAAACAAAGGAAAACTATTGTAATGGTGTATCATTCAACTACAAACAAACCACTAAATTACATTACACCAGTGTTTTCTTCAAGTTTTCATATTTAAATCTGGCTTTATGCATCAGCACTACCAATGTTTTTTAACAAATCAACAGTAAAAGACTATTGACTATTTTTAGACAAATCATTTATCCAGCATTATGATTCATCAGAGGACTTACTATTTGCAACTTAAAAAAACAAAACAAAAAAAAAAAGCAACCACACACACTTTTGTTCAGCGTTGACATGTGCGACTACTCTATTTACGTTTGGCTGTCAAGCTTGCCTCCTCTTGAAAGATAGCTATAAATAGTTAGCATCATTGTCCCTAATGAGGACGATTTGGAGTTTTATAAACACTACATGATAGAATAAAATCTATGCAGTAAAGTTGGAAAAAGGTGGCAGACAAACAAATGTTGAGAGGATGTTGTTCAGTGGCAGTAGTTTCCATTCATCATGTGACATTGTTTGTAAAATTCTTTACTTTTTCTAGATTTGTTGTGGTAACGAGAGTCTACACACAATATATAGAACATAAAACACAACATTTGCATATTAAAAATCTATTGAATAAAAAAAAGGATTTTAGAGTCAAAAATCTTTTCCATTTTTATCATCTTTGGTCATTTATTTATTATTTTCAGACAGTATTAATATATCCCTCAAAAGAAATGTGAATACCAATGCTTCCATTATGTCCCATTACTTTTATAATCTTCCTTTGTCATGAAAATGATCTTCTTAAATCTAAAGGTATGTTGTTAATTACTTTTGTTTTTGTTTTTTTTAAACTGGTACAACTTTCACTATTCAACGTTTTTGTTTTTATCAGATGAATAGTTGCAGCTTTAGTGTTAATTAGTCAGTTCTAACATTCTATTAATAGACTTATGGCCCAAAGTATTTGTGAAAAACACAAACGTTTTTGAGACACTAGTAATTAAATCTGTAAAAGTTTTGGAAAACGCTCTAGCACTATAACCGTGTGACCCTTGCAGGTGCATCTTGGCAGACGTTTATTGGCACAAGTCACTCGTCACGGCTTGTACAGGGAGGGAGCAGGTGGCCATAAGGAGCGCCGTAATCGTAATTCTGCAGCTACACTGAGCGAGCCTAATTAAATGTTCACACAAAAGGGAAGAGTTTTGTCAGCGCAGATCCAAAAGCTTGCTTGTTACAGTGCCCCAATGGGTCATTTTTGGAGAAACTTGTTAATTGGCCACCATGCTGTTAGGAGTCCCCCATTAATGAAGTACGCTTTAGATGTGTAAAATATCTATCTATCTATCTATCTATCTATCTATCTATCTATAGCCTATTGAAGCTGGAATGCTTGTTTAAAAAAAGAGCGTCTTAAGTTGTTTTTTGAAAGTGTCCACAGAGGTCAGTGAGCGAAGGGAAAGAGGGAGTTTTTTTCTCCAGAGTCTGGATGCAACTGCTTTGAAAGATCTGTCTCCTTGTGTTTTAAAACAAGTGTGAGGGGACATCAAAAATGTTCTGACCAGAGGACTTTAAACTACGGGCAGGAGTGTAGGGTTTAATAAGGTTGATGATAAGCAAGAAACTGCCCATGCAGGACTTTAAATGTCAAAACCAATATTTTGAAGTGTATGCAACAGGGGCCAATGAAGAGACTTAAAGATGGGTGTGAAGTGGGCCCTCCTGTTGGTGCGGGTCAGGAGCCTCACAGCAGAATATTGGACGAGTTGCAGATGGGCCAAGTCTTTCTTGTTCAGACATGTGAACAGGCTTTTGAAATAGTCTAATTGCAAAGAGACAAAAGTGTGTACGATTACCTCTTTCTCATTCTTGGATTGCAAAGCTCTGAGTTTAGCCAGATTACGCATTTGAAAAAAGTTCCTAATTAACTGTCTTAGGTGCATTATACACATTCAACAAATTCAGACAAAATGTAAAGGCATATATTTTATAATATTTATCATAACTTACAATGATAACCAAGTGAGAGCCAACCAAATCTCAGCAGTCAGACATGTGTTTTAAATATGTGTGACTTCAGCCTACACCCTTTCAGTCAATATGTTTTGTAAAATGTAAAAAATATGTTTTTGCTTTTGACTGAAATAGATAAAAAATAAAAATAAAGAAAGTGTTGCATTCTTCATAAAAAACCCTCAAGTTTTGATTCACACTGAAAGAAAGTAGTCATTTTAGTTCCACAGATCAGCCCTTTTAATAGACCCTTTTCATTCTCACTTAATCTGTGAAGCATGCCCAGTTAAATGCCCCTGACAGTGCAGCTGTCATGCTTTGTGGCACCACTGTCAAACTGGTTGCATTAATGTAGGATGACAGTAAGAGATTGGCCTATGAGATGAAGCGACACACTTTCCCATGACTATACATAGCTCGGAAAGACTAAAACCGGCAGGATTTTGCTTCTCAAAAGCATTGAGCTGGTCTTTGAGTAATTTGTAGACAAAGTAGGCCACTCGTCTGCTCACTGTTCATAGGTGTTCAATCATCGCTACTCATGGTGACATTTTTGTGTTTGTCTCCTTGTTCTGTTTTACACAATTAAGAGGCAGAGCTGAGGCAGAGATGTCGTCATGGTAACAGGAAAAATAGCCAGTGTGCCCATGAGTGAGGCAGACCTGATAACATGCTTCACAACCTGATTCTGGCTGATTAACTGTGAGGGTTTCAACAGATGACACAGGATTTACTTTTAAGCCTAAAGGCTCCTATTTGACTTGTAACCAGCTAATTTAGTAATTAAATGTACTTTTGAAAGAGCAATTGTGCTCATCTTGACCAAAGTCTTGTCTGTCGAAGTATCCACGTTGCCTCTTTAGACTGTATTCGGTTTGGAAAGTAACTTAATGGTGTGCGGAACAAAATGTGCAATTTATGTTTTTGTAATGTCCAAACCAATCTCAAGCATTTTGTAGTTCTAAGAAGCTTTTATAACCATCTCAGAAGTAGAAAAGTCTGCATAGCAAACCAGAAACTATACTGTATATGTCACATATTTGTATTTGTATAGTGGCTTTAGGAGACTTTATGAAGAAAAGAGAGAGTTTCAAAAGCTTTTAGTCAAATTAGTGTTTGACAGATGCTGCAGTTATAATGTGCTTTTTTCACTTTAGCACTGAATTAATTTATCATTTCTTTTCTGTAAAACTGAAAAGAAAAAAAAAAACACTCAGAAACAGTTGAACTTGAGCTCAGCTGTGGTCAGCACAGCCCAGGTGTAGTCTGGGGTCTTGATAATCAGAGTTTGTTGCTGGAAATATCCGCCGGAAAAAAAGTCCGGCGCTAAAACAATTTTGGAAGAAATACATTTGGAAATATGCCTAGCTCAAGTTTTGAGCAATAGTAAGGGTTTATAATAACATCTTATTAACTTTTACTGAAATTTAAATTACCATTGCCTTTGAATAAAAGCTTAAAGGCATCTGGACTAGGTTTTCAAGGTAAAGACGTTTTGTTTCTTCTCCAAGAGACTTTGTCAATTCTGAAGTCAACTGGTAAAAAAGATGAGCTTTATCTCTAGAGGGAGGGGTTTGACCTGAAACTGACTCTGATTGGACCCGGCTGTCCAGGTCTCATTATTGTTAGCCAGTATAATCGAGACCAGCACAGTCGGGTCCAATCAGAGTCAGTTTCAGGTCAAACCCCTCAAAAATTATGAATTTTCTCCTGCACAAATGCTGTATAGTTTTTACAGTTGCCAAATTGACTTCCATTTCCAGAATCAGAACTTTGCGTTGTTATTTTCAGATGTCATTGACTATTCACCTTGCCTTTCAAAAAACCTTTGCTGGAGGCGACACATTATGGGAGAGACCCAGATATGAGGCTCTAAAGAGGGGGGCAAATGCTTTTTGTGCCGGGACCATTAGCAGCTTGAAGGGGCAAAGACTGTGGACAAGCCATAGCACAGACAGCCAGAAATGGGCTGCCATCCTTGGCACATTTCCTGGAGATTTGTGACTCGAGTGTAGCAGCAATGTTTGAATGTGAGTCCAATGTGTTCCCAGGTGAGCCAGCCCACTAAATGCCCATTATGTCCATTTTGCAAAGGATTTTGGGTTATTTTTAGATACTTTGTTGCTAAGTGTTAGTTGCAAGGTTGTACTTATTATGTGGTATTTATGAAGTAAAATCACAGGCTGCATTTGATCTCTCTCAGCTGCTTTGTATCATTACAGCACTTGTTCACACAATTTCTCACTCTTCAAAGACATGACCAGCTAATTGTGTCTAAAAGTTTCCTTACACATACAGATGATTGACTATTAGAGATATGTTTGGGGCTACCTTTGGACAATCAACTAGTTGTTGCCTTTTAACTGCACAATCAATTAGAGACAGTGAGGCTGTGAGACACTAACTACAATGTGAGGTGTTCATTTGTTTTTGTGGGTTTGTCCAATTTCTAATAGTTTATTTTGTAAACTTTCCTCCTGTTCTATAAATAACATGGTATATGCTTATGTTTCTGCACCATTCCGGCCGTGAACTGCCCTGGCTCCATGTGTTGATGATCTGCCCTTGACCCGTGTCCTGTGCTTGTCGGCTGTGTGCAGTGGAGAAGTGGAGAACAAACAGAGGACATCAGTGAGAGGTTTAACTCCGCGGGTCTCCTGTGCCATGAAATGTGAAACACTATTCTTCGATCAGACCTATTTTGAGCCCGCACGTTTTACTGGAGCAAAAAACAATCTCCTCGACACTTAGGGAGTGTTTGGCACAGACACACGGCTCTTGTCTCAGTGAACTCAAATGAGGCTATATTTGACCTTAGTGGGAAAGTCTCAGGTCTTCCTTGCTATATTTGACTAACCATGACTTATTAATATATTATTTAAAACAATAATTGGCCCATCTATGGAGCACTATAAACAATCTTGTATAACCTTGGTACAATATAAAATGTGCAGTAGTTTAGCTTCTGGCAAAACCGGAATTACTCGAGCCATGATGTTTATTATTATGAGCAATATCAGGAAAAAAAAAGAGACACCAAACCCAGAGGGAATAATAACTTATCTTTAGAAAGCTATTGTCATCCTTCTTCCAACAAAAGCCCTTTGAATCCACTGAAGTCTTCACTATTCATTCTATTTTTAAATGTCCTCATACTGATATTGAGTAATAATATATATTTATTTACTTAAATAAAAATGACTTTGTGGGAATGTGAACAAGCATAAAGAAGAAAACAGAAGAAAATAGAAGAATGAAAAAGTTAGTAAATAAAATATACTAAATAAATAAAATTATGTTTCAGGAAACTTCCTGTTTTTACATAAGTAAATCTTTACAAAACACTGAGGAAATATCTCTTCATACATTCCCCAAAAATATTAGTTAACATCCAACAACACCAGTCAACTTCACTGTCCCCTCGTGTGGACGGCTATTTTTAGTGGCTGGCTTAGTTACAAGACTTACTGCTGAGAAATAGTCCACATTAAGTTGTGTTTGATTCATAATATTTTTAGACATCTGATGAAAAATGATCCAAAAAGGCGATCTCTTAGACACAAACACTTAGAGACAATCTTAGACAATCATCCCAATTTAAATTTTCATAAAACTTTTAGAAGTATGTGCGCCTTTACTTATAGTAATGTCTCTGGTAGGGCTTTTTTAGTAATGGGCAGAATCTGTTTGGAGTTTCATTCTTCACCAGGAGTTAGCTGCATGAGTTTTTACTATTGCTCATCTCGTTACGTGTCTCTGTGAGCGGTCGAAGCAGAGATGATGGTTGTCTTCTCAATGCTCTGCTGTTGGGAAAGTGGAAAATGCATGCTGGGACATTATAGTCATTATTATAATGCATACTTGAAAGTCCTTTTTACACTAGATGGCAGTGTAATCTAGTTACAAGGGAGGAACTTTGAACCAATGTGCACAAGGCATTTTTAGCTATCAGTGACATAATTAGGCATTCTCAGTTCAAAGATGAAAACTAAATAAATAACAATAGATAAAGCATCTGATTTTAAAGCACAGACCTTAAGAAAAAGTTAAACTGCGCAAATTTAGTGCATACTTTTACATTGGGTGTTTTATGATTTATCACTTTAAGAATATATGACCATTTTATTATGTACTCAAAAATACATCAACACTTCCATCATGTCACTATCAGATGGAGTAAACCCAAGACAGAGACTAGACTGAACACATTCGCTCAGAGATGCATGCCCATTAATTAAAAAGTCCTGCCTCCATTTTACATTATCAGCTTATATTGTATATGTTTATGTTATTATTATGTCTTAAAATGCATCAAAATAATTCACAGTAAGATTATTTATATTTAGTGGAAATAACAAGCAATAACACGAACGCTTAATGCCCCCTAGTGGTGGCATTTAAGAACATTGTACAACTAGCATTATTATTATTATTCAGTGGCAACATATTTTCTAAATCTTTAAAAATAATTCACAAATTATGTTGTTTTGTTGTCATAATTAAGTTAGGTTATAGCAGATCAGAAATCATTAATAGGCCCCTATAACACTCCTATAACCATTTTATGAACATCCTATAGACAAAGAAGTGCAAGAAAGTTGTACCAAACGTATCTTCAACAATATACTGCTATAACTCAGTGTGCTAGGATGTTAAGTAATATTTGCTTAGTGCAGTGCTAATAGTTTCAACAACATTTCAATATGAACCCATGTGATTTAAATAACAGTCTTATCCCCCATGTTTTGCGTCTGAACCGAGAAGGGCTCTCTCCCAGAGACCTTTGGCCCCTGCGGCCCATGATGCATATGCCATGTGGGTGTGGGATCTGCAGTTTACCGCTCCGGGCCTGAGTAAATACTGAGGCCATTCCAGGCATTACTGCGAGTAGTGAAGGAAGGAAATGTCTGTAATCAGGGTAACTTCACAGTTTCCCAGAGCTGAGTCAGGAAGTCAGGCAGTTGTGAGGAGATGACAGTGGGTGAATAGAGAAAGCATAGGAGGCTGGGACCAAGGGAGAGGTCGTAGGAAAGCGCACTTAACAGGGACTTTGATTTTTGCCTTTAGAGAGCCGGCTGTTCTATAGACTGGACAAACAACAGCACTCACATTATGTTTGTGGGGTTTACACAGCAGTTTAAACGTCCCCTGTGGTCTGGACTGTGTTCTCGCTGCCTGCGGCTCTGTAGGTCTTAGTTACGCTGTTGTTGTTGTTGCCTGCTCTTGGACCGAACAAATGCAATCCCTGATATTTTTTTGAAGACCTGACAAATTTATGCATAGCTTCTTGACATCTTGACAAATCTTTTTAAAAGAAAACAATGTGATAAAGATTTCTCCAGACTTTTCCAGTTGGACAAAATGTTTAAAATGAATAGGAGTGCTGGTTTTCACTTTCCACTCAGGCATGGAAAAGTTGTGTGGTGCCAACCGCTGGCTCTGTGCCTCAGCATAAGTGTGGTGCGTTCACAGTAATTGAAAATAATGAGTTTTTTTTTTTTTAATCAGGAACTCCACAAATCCTTGTTTGTCTGATGACTTCACTGCCTCAGTCGTCATTAGGCTGAACCACTTTTCTGCAAATGTCATTAACTAAAAGGCTCATACATATGTCTAATGCAATGTAAAGGCTATGGATGACATTAAGTAACAAGTTTTCCCCTTGAGTCAGCAGGAACCAGCCTCTGATGGTATTACATAAAGTATAGACCGACTGCTCTCCACAACAGCCCATAAAGGAGATTCTACTTTAGCTCATGAGAGTTGTGAGTTGTCAGCTCATTTAGACTACAATCAAACAAGATTATTGTTAACAAGGATATCATATTGCTTTTATTCACATCAAATGAATCAGAACACACAACAAAGGTAAACATATGGGCCACATTACTTGCAACTCCGAAACAGAGTGGATGTTATATTCAAATTTGTCAAATTCTAATGAATATACAATAAAAACATAGTCTATTTCTAGAATTTGTTGTGTAATTTTTAGAAATTTGTTGTATATCTAATTTTGGTTTAAGTAACCATAATTTTGAAGGTGTAACATCTAAAACTTTGCTTATCCATAAACGCTGACCTTTTGCTCAGATGTTTCTTCTCGCCAAAGTCTTTTGTTTTATAGTGTGAGCAGTGACGCCTTCAAGCTTCCAGATTACACTCGTAAAAGTGGGTTCACAGTTGGCTCCAAAACCATTGTGATGTCACATATCGCTGCTCATAAAAACACTCACCTTAACCTCACATTTTAGGTGATTTTGGGTGAGGAGTGTGACATCTCTATGAGCTTCAACACATAAATGTGAAAACTGCTTTGTACCGTCAATCTGGCATTCCAGAGGCCTGTTGCTGAAGCTGGTTTAGGTTTAGAGCCAGGTAAGTTTAAGTTTAGTTTTCCGTCTCCAGAAAGTGGGTTGATTTTAAGCGGGTTCAATCGCCATGGAAACTTATACGGCTCCCCTGCTGAGGAACAGATTTAGTTTTGGTTTAGAGTCTGCAAAATGGACAAATCAGAAGGGAGCAAAGTCACATGTATCTGACGCTGCTTCAGCTTCAAACCTTTTGTTCTTGGCCTTTTTTTGGAGGGTTCAGAGAATATTAGTGACTTTATTGAACTCTGTGCAAAACATTTATTTGCAGCCACAATATTTCTAAATTTTGGTCACATTTAAGTTTTATTACAAAATGTGTAAAAATACAATCAGCCTTTTTCTCCTTCTTCTGTTTTTGACTGTGACCTTGTTGATTCCTGTTTCTGCAGAAATAGCCCTGTCCCCTTTTCCCTCCAGGTTGAATACTATTGGCTGTTCACTGCACAGACACACCCACTAATCATTGGTTTAGGGTTTAAAACTGAGTTGATAGAGAAAGTTGATATCCAGTTTCATGCAACAGATAAACCCAAAGTTACCCAGTTTGGATTTTTTTATTTGGTTATATCAACTCAGAACTTGTTCAACCATCTTCTAGCAACAGCCCACTGATGTCACAGCAAAAGATTAACCAAGCAGTCCGGCATCAGACTGTTGTGTCAAACCTAAACTAAAAAAGACATACAAGAAAAGAAGAATAACAAGCTTATGTTGTTTTCTTCTTTTAATTTTTTTATGGCTGTTGCAGTTCTTTAATAAATTTCAAAATATCACAATATGAAAACCACTCAAACCAGGACACACAATTCCTGTTGATGAGACAAGACCAGAAAGTACCAAATGACACATTTAGTAGCTGCTAGGGGAAACCGCAGCACCTGGAGGAAACAGGCCGACACATGGAGGCCCAGGACCTTCTTGTTGTGCGACAGGAGTGCTAACCACTCTGCCACAGTGCCCCCCCCCCCGGTCATTTATATAAGCCCCGGGACAGCTCTGTATTCATATTTGAATAATCTACCATCTACCATCTCAAGCCTAAAATATACACTATTAATTAAAAAAATAATAATAACTTTTTGTTTTGATCTTACAGGGTGCTGCATATTTCTAAGCTTTCCATTCTGATACCAAACAAAAATGCTCAGTCCTCACATAGCTCCCAAAACAACACTACGGCATGCCAGTGAGCAAACAAGAGGTTATTTCTGTCTGTGGTCGACCCCGGAGCGACCCCCTGCCAAGAACAGTGCCGAAAGGAGGGCTACAGCATGCGGTAATATGTGCTCCACTCAAGTGTTCATTATGGGAAAGTCATGCTGGGTGACACTCAGGAATGTGAGAGGATGTGAAGGAGGTGCCTTTTTCTATGATATCCAGATTGTGGTGACACAGTTGTATCCCACTGAGTTTTTACCCTCTCATGACCAGCTGCTTGTCCAGACTACAGCATGTTATCGGCTATTATTAGCTGCAGAATCTGGCCGTGCTTTATGTTCGTTGACGTAATGGATAAATAATGTGTCATTTGTTTTTCTATGGCTTTAGGTTGGACAAAAAAAATCACATTGGACTATGGCTCAGTATGAATCACTTGTGTAACTATTTGTAAAAGACCATTTTTAAGAAGCATAAAGCCAAGATAATCTTAGTTGTACAAACCACATTTTTATGACTTTTCCTTTTTAGCAACCGATGAGAAATAATGGATAATGATTTGATAAATGTCAAAATGTAATAGATACAGTTTGTATTCAGTTAAACATATTTTTATGTATCTATGTAATTAGCCTATAAATCCTAACCATCCAAACTTTTGCAAAAATATTAGGGATATTAATTGTGATTTGCAAAAAACTACATATTTCATGACTTCAGGGTCAATATTTTAATTATGAATCTACAGCTTATCTTGACATGTATTTAGTTAGAGGTGTCCTGGAGGTGGATGAATATGCATCTACAATTTCCAGATGAGAAATCAACCAAAAATCTTCAAAGGGATATTTCTCAACTAAAGATGTACAGTATTGCTCAATTGTGGTTTACTCACAGTTTATTCAGGACCCCTTGGAAAATAACAACTTGCTCAATAACTGGCATCAAGGGAATCAACACTGCAACTCAGAAATGTGACAGTAAGAGGAGCTGAGGTGGAGGTGGGATGTTTGGCGTCTTTGCTTGCCAATAAAAGTCCTGACTGAAGTTAACAGTTTTAAAATGGCTACTAGAAGGGAAGATGTATCTCGTTTTTTTGGTAAAAGAGGGTTCAGTGCTATTTACTTGGGTTAACATAACAGAAAGACATGTCCCTTAAGCCAATACATACTTCGCAAGAACAAGAAATATGTTCTTGTTCTTGAGGTGGCGAGAACAAAATGACGTCATTTTGTTCTTGCAGCCCTGCTTTGGGAGTTATTGCAGCTTGTTCTTGGCACATCGTCTGAGCAAAACTTTTTGCTTGTGGGTGTCTGAAAACTATTGTGTGATTGGTCAGAAATCTGAAGTGGGCGTGGTTAATGCAGAAAAGTGAGGAGTTCTGCGCTTGAGTTTCTCGTGAAGTATAGAAAGTCCTGGTCAGAACTAACTTTGCTCTCTTTCTTTACACTTCAAGAACAAGAACATATTTCTTGTTCTTTTGTCTTGATATTAATACTAAAGCAAATGGAGGGCTATCTACTTTAAACTTGCCAATAAAAACATTCTCACACGATTAATTGTAATTACAGTTTATATCCTTGTACGTTGTTTGCAGCTGTTTGTGTGAAGTTGACACATGCCTGCTTTTTTTTTTTTAGCCTCTTGTGGCAACGGCATGTAGTACAGCTTCAAAGCGAACATCAGTCCTTTAGGGATTTCCTACTGGCTTTCCCACCATCTGCAAAGGCCTTCATGGGATATAGTGCTAGTGGGTGTTTTGGTGACTCCCCTGTGAGACTGAATATCCAGTTTTTATCTTCTTTATAAGCTCTTTTTTATGATTTGAGTTTTAAATTTTAATGTCTGAACCTCATGATGTGCTTCCCAACTTTAAGGCACATTCTTGGCTATGTTTTCAATCAAAGTAGATCCAAGTGTTACATAAGGCGCCTGATATCGCTATGCATCCACTGAAAAGTTGCACTGCCAGAAAGAAAAAAACAAAAGACCAAAAATAACATATGTGAATAAACATTGCTGCCCCGAGGGACCCCTACCTTGCATGTCTTTGTTGTCAGTTTTATCTTAATCATAGCTGGGTTGTTTGAGGAACCTGTTTTTTCTAGTAAAGACACGTGAGCCGAAAGAGGCCATATAGATGACTCCTTTACAGCACCTGAATTTGATTACAGCAGACAGCGTCAGAAAAGGGCAGAATTACTCTTTTAAGCCTTTAAGTGCTGAATGGAAAGAGGATTACAGTGTTTTTACCCTGCGCTTGTTATTCTTCGCTCACTGTTTGTCACAAATGGACCTTTGGGAAAAGCAGAGAATTGTTAAGCACATTTTGTACACATTAAAAAAAAAGGGACTTGAGTTCTTTTGATGTTGAGAGTGACTTTATCTGGCACTGAGTTTCAGTTGTCCAATGGGATTGTCCCAGGTCAGCGTGATGCAGTACTTTCTCAGGCGGGACATCTCTTAGCTCTAGGTCCTCATGTGACATCACCAGGTTTCAACTGTGGAGAGTGATAAATAATGCATTTGTTTGCCTTGTCCACATGGGAAATGTGTAATTCATTAGCGTTTGTGAATAAAACACACATAGTAAAGTGTGTGTGAAAGAAAAATAGTTTTAATTTAAAAAGTCTAAGCTAGAAATATTAGTGTTGTTTCCACATATAATACAATAAAGTAGGTGGCAGTGAGTTCTCCCAGTTACGGTTCCTTAAAACATATGGTGTATTTGGAAACTATAATTTGTTGTTTCTTTTGGCTCCATTGACAGGATTGTCGTGATGTTGTAAGTTCTGGTTTAAAAGATGCTAAACTTCATTAATGGTAGTTCTGTGTCATTTGTAGTGGGAGGTCTTCAGTGAAATTGTGCAATATCTGGCTCGTTTTAATTAAAATGACTTAGCTTTCTGTCATTTTGTGTCAGTTGTTCACAGGGACAAACAAACAAAACAAGTTTAAACAAAAGGTTTTTGTACAGAACAAATGCGTGGTAACTGTTTTTCGTTACAGCTTGTACGTGAAAAGGATTCCTGTTTCACAATAGCCCAATAAAGCACTCAAGCACAGTGACAATAACATTAGTTTCACACATTGTGACCATTTAAGACCAAAACTCATTTCACTTCATTTGCTATTTTGTAATATTTGTTTGTAGAATGAGTCATTGAATCAGATTGGAAACGCTTTCTGAGCCAATACACAATCAAGTTGGCACTAAAAACTGTTTTCTTTTTCCCTTTTGGAAAAATCAACGTAGTTTGTAGTACACTACATCTAAATAACATCTCCAGCCATAATACATAACAATTTACTCACAACTACCAGAAATGTCTCGTCTGACAGGCATGTGGCTGTACTGACTGACAGCAAATATAATATACTGTAAGAGTATACAAAAACAATGTAAAACTTTTTTGGAATAAGCCATACTCAGCTGTAGTTTGTCAATGTTCTGTTCTGAATATAAATTAACTTTTGATAAAATCAGACTCCATCTTTAAGTTTAAACTGAAGATTAGACTTTTAAATGACTTCTAAGAATGAGAAAGATAGCATTGGACTGAAATGATATACTTGGAGCCAAAGCAGCTTTTAATTTTTTTAATCAGATGAAACAGGTGTATTTTATTTCTGTGGTCAAGAAGAGCCATTTGAAGACCTTGTAAAAAGTAGTTTGAATAACCTATTCACTTAACTGTGTGCTATCTCCTAAAGTTTTAGGGGCTTTTTTCTAACAAACAAGAAGTGCAAATGAGTGAGTTGCCAAGAAGTCACTGTGTTACTTCACCTTGACATCAAACTGCTGTACTTGGTTGCCCTTGTGGAGTAGGCACTTGGAAATCGCCCATAATTCTTCTTTATCTCACTTCCTGTTTAGGATCTGTACCGACATCTAGCCACTGGTGAAAATGCAACTCCTACTTTTTGATTTTTTGCACTATTTTGTAAGTTAAATGCGTTTGTTCTTTTTGTTGAATTAATAGTTACAGATTTTGTAATGCAGCACTGAATACTGTCTGTAACAATCATCAAACCCCATCATTAACTCAAGAAAACAGAGCTAAATTCTAAAGCGTAATCTCCCTAAGGACCAAGTTTCCTTAGTGTTCCGTGAAAGTATTTTTCTCATGGTCATGTTCTACTTAAAGTTCCCAACTTTTTGTTTTGATATAATATTTACAGATTGCCAGAGAATTTCCTGGAGCCAAAAACACAAGCAGACAGTACAGAAAGTTCTCCCGGGTTCATTCCTTTGTGAGAGACCCAACAAGGGTTAACATTAGCAAAGCTGTGTTCCCTCCTACTGACATTAAAGACACACACACACACACACACACACACACAGTTGGTCGGCTGAGGCCAAGCAGAGCCAGAGAGGAGGGACTGGCAGCCGATAGTTCAGAGCTGCCTCTTCTCTCTCCTCACTGGGCTGTGATTTGCCCTGCGCTGGCTTCTTCGCTCCATGGGACTCCAGAGCTGGCCGCCTGCCGTACCGTCGCTGTCCTTCATGGCCTGCCTTCAAGTGGAGACCCCCTCCATCTGTAGGGGCAAGTTTAAATCAGGTACTGGGACATGTTAACAGTTATTTTAATTCACACAAAGTCTAGTGTTTTATGTTTTTGTACTTTAAAATTAATTTTATTAGTGTTTGAGGTTTTTGATGACATAAATCAGGAAATGAGAGACCAGCACTAATGATTCATGCCAGCTTGCATTTGTCACAGTGGGCTTGAGTCTGTTTTTGCTTACATTGGCTCATGTTGTGTCAAAAATATACAGTTGTTTTCCATGTTAGAAGTTATTTTTCAAACCCATTTTCATTGAAACAATGACACATAGCACATTCATAATTTAGAACTTCTTTATTTCCATCCTTGGTAAACTTCTTGAAAAACAACACTTACATTATTTCATTACCATATATTATAACAAGAACATCTGAAACATTAACACAAAAAGTCAGTATTTACAAGTGTATCAGCTGATATGTCGTAGGTCATGAGAAAGTATGTGGTTTTAGTTTATTATAAGAAAAACAGAACAATACCTTGTCTAAGGCTTGTAAGTTTACGCTCCTTATTACGATGTAAATACTGTTGTATCACTAGCTGGTTAAAAATAGCTCTGACTGGCAGAGAAGTGAGTCTGTGTGAGGAGGACACTCCCACTCACTCATGTTGAAAGATACTGTTTGGGCTCCAGTGTAGCTGAGGAAAAAAAATACCATGTTCTAATGTGGCTATAAACAAGAAAATATGATTTTGTTTATGTTGTTTCAACTTTATAGATAAAGAAGGCTTAAAGTAGCATTGTTAATTTTTTATCCCAAAAATACATATTCTCCAAATCATTTGAATGGTTCTTAGACATGAGATCGGTACAGTCATGTTAATCTCACTCATGACACAGTACCCTCAGCTGAACAGAAACCTCCCATGTAACTTTCCTGCCACCGGGACTGTGGCATTTAGCAAGATTAGTGAGTGACCCGCTCTACCACATTACGCATATAATAAGGAAAATGGGCCAATATACTTAACCAAGTCATATTTGTACAAAATACACTAAAATAAACCAACCCTTTTACAATACATGTTCTATCCTCCAAACTTGCTGTCTCAAACGTCTCTACTTGTAAACAAAGATGGCTGACAGTGACAGTGGTGTTACAGAGAGGGATCTGCACCCTCTGCTGGATAAAAGTTACGCAGAGTTGCTTTAAGTTCCTTCTTGGCACTCAAAATATATAGTAATGTAATGTCCATATTGAATTAAATAAATCCACCTAGTTCAGTGTATTATTGCTGCAAAGATTCAGATGTTGGTATAGTCTAACAGTGTAGGTGGTAAGGTAGTTGCAGAACTGCTGGCTTTATTTCATCATAAACTATGCAATTGCTTGTATAAAAACCCAGATACATTGATTTGTGATTTGATAGAGTTAAGTTTGGCAGCTTTAATACTGTATTTGTTATCATAAAGTCAACATAACCCTTAAACAAACAGCAAGTGAGTTTTGTCAGAACAACTGTTGTATTTGTTATGTTAAGAAAGTCAAATCAAAGTCTGACCAACTCTGACATTGGTCTGAGATGAAAGATTACATCAACAGACAGGTTTTTATTTTTTTACCTGCCTTGTGTTGACCCCGGGCTAGAGAGAAGAGCCAGGTTGCATCATGGCCAAGGTTCAGGTCTAGAGAGTGACCCCAGACATGACCCTCAGGGAGTAAGGTAGACCCCCAAATGGATGCTCAAACGAAACTATATATATTATAATGAAATTTCATATCTTGTTTTGTAATAGGAGCAGGCAAAACTCTCTGCCCTATGATGTATGCTGTCCCAGTCTCTGGTCCCATACCCACCGTTCAAAGTGCTCTTCCTGCCCCCTTAACTGCCCCGAAAATTTCATGGTTCCCAGGCCTTGTTCTCACAGCTGCCCCATTTATTTTTGCTTGTGTGACTCACAGAGGCTTGTTCAGACACAGCGTCTTTCCCAGGAGACTTGAGCAGGTCTGTGTAGTGAGTGGGAGTCGCTGTTTTCCCCTCGTGCTGTCTGAACCAAGCAGGCTTCACTGGCAAAAAGTAAAGCGATGTTTACCCTGGTTGTAAATTTGGCCTGGACCAGATAAATGTTTCAGATCAGATTCAAGTTAACATTTGCTTTGTTCCGTGTTTGCTATGTTTTTTTATTTTTTAAATGTATGTTTTCCAAGGAGTGTTTTACCACAATAAATGATCAAAACTATATGATGTAAAATGAAATTTATTATAAAACGTGGTAATGTTTAAAACAGCAAAGGCCATAAGGGAATACAGCTCTGTTTTACTTGTCGCCACATAACCCTGGGTTTTTAAAAGGGTCATAATTGTTGATCGTGCACAGTGTCTTTGTAATGTGAGGCAGGCTTTGGACCATGTTGGATCAATACTAACATAAACAACAGCCAATTACAATTTGTGGGAGATAATAAAATATCTTAAAGTGAAAAACTATTCATTTATTCTGCTTTATTTATAGACCATCTGGAAAATCTCCATGACATTAAGGCCCAACAGTAACAATAATTACACACCTACTCTACTCCAGTCAGGATTAAGCTGACACCAGATCAGATTTACTGCAGGTACAGTGTTTGCAAAGACAAGGAGCACTTTCCCCTGCAGTGTGAACATTGTCTAAGCTGCACCTCATTTGTCAGTATTGCCTTCTTCTTCTTCTTTAATCCATGTTATTGTCTTGAAACATGTCCACACTCACTTGTTTATAGAGGTTTTTACTCCAGTCTCTCTGCAGTTTATATCAACTGGAGAACGCAGTATGTGTGGCCTCAACTTCTGAAATGTGTCTTTGATGTTCCATTGTAACTTATCAGCAGTAACTATACATATAGAGATTACACTGTCAAAACACTGTATTGACAAGGCTTGCTGTGTTATCCTCACCACAACCCCAGACACTAGTGGCTGTTTTATCTATAGTTTATTGTTACTAAAGTGAAGTTGCCTCTTTAATATATTTGCATTGTCAGGTCTCATTATTCATGCATTATTCTTTACATGGTGTTATTTGTTTATATATGGTGTTATATACACAGAATATGGTGTTATTCTTTACAGCTGTGCCTTGAACCATACTAAAAAGCCGATAGATGTCTGTGGCAGTGGAAAGGGTGTTAGTAAAGTGTCCTGATGAAAGAATAATAAGTACTTTGTGGCCTTTGACGCAGGAGGTTTATGCTAAAGGCAGACATGGTTGTGAAGACATTGGCTTGAAGTAGTTTGACTCTGACTTGTGTATATTTCCCGCCCCATAGTTCTTCAGTTGTGTCTGCAGCAGAGAAGAACACGAGAGCAATTGGTGGAGCAAGGCATCATGCCACGTGAGTACTGAAATAGTTGTGATGACGGGCAGTTAAAGGCAATACTATGTTGAATTTCCATTAAAAAGAAAGCATTCTCCTCCTTTGTTGGCATGCACAGGGACATCAGCAAATTATAATAATAATAATTACTGTAGACTGGAAAATAAATAACCTTAATAGCATGCAATAAAATGCTTATTTTAAAGGCAAGAGAATTTTCAGTTTTTGTGGCTTTCGTGAGCATTAAATGAAAGAAAAGGAAAGCGCAGCGACACCCTAGAATGTATATATACCTTCTGAAAGAAATGTTTTTTTTTGATTGAGTGATGATTTTCCTCTCAATGACAATTTGATTAAAGTGACCTTGCAGGAAGGGTAATTCATAAATAAGTTCTGCATTCAAAACCTTTTTCAGAAAATACTTATGATCTCATATGAATCAGTGCCAAATTAAGAAGCTGAGGGAACAATGTTACTTCCTTCTTGCTGTCTTTTCTGAATAAAGAGTTAGATTTTCTGCTCCACTGGCCAAGCGTCCTCATAACTCACTGACTGGACCTCTAGTGGAGGTTACTCGCCCGCTGTGGCCTGGCCTAACTTGTCCTGACACTAACTTCCTGAGCAGTCTCCTGTAAAGCCAACACACTTATGAGCTTATGCTAGGTATGCTCTGAGGTTTATGCTGCCATCAGGAATGTTTTGCTTTGCAGTGCTGACACACTCTTCTAACTCCCGCTCAGTGTGTCTTAAACCAAACAGCGCTCCACACAGTAGAGGTGACGTGTCGCACGAAAGTGGATGAGTTGGTCATGAGTTATCAAGTGGTTGGTCTTAGCATCGACTCAGCTGTATGTTTGAATAAGTAAAGCTGGTGTTTCCTGTGTGACTCGAATGGTCCTAATGTATCATTAGTGCAAAAAACTACAAATCAATGAAATTACATTGCATACTTTTTTATTTAAAATAAGTTTAGTTATCAGTTGTAACAGAGACCTTGTTTATCAGGTCTACAGAATGACTAGAGAAACATTTGCCTTCTCTCTTTTTAATCACAGATCCACTGTTTGGGGTCACATACAACAGCTCTGACATTGAGGCAAACAAACTCATTTCAGGAGCTATTTTAATCAAATAGAGAAACAATTTTTTTTTTTTTTTGTATCCAAACTCAGATTCCGTTTTAAAAAAGTCTTAAAATAGAAAAGCTAACTGGTTGCGTCAACAGTAGACTGTAGACTGTTGACTCATTGCCCCCTGCTTTATACAATTAGAACAATACGTTCTGCTTCACAGCTGCATCATAACAATATGTTTCAGCTGATAAAAAAAGTATAAAAGTGACGGATGTTGTTGGTCTTCTTCAGCTCTGAAAACCCCAGTTGCCTTTCACGAGCAGATCCGTAGCCTGGAGAGAGCTCGGGTAAGACTGTCATCACATACTCAGCACTGAAACTGATGATGACTATTCTAAAAATGTATAAGCTTTTTTTTTTTTTTTAAACAGACAGGGACTTTCCTAAAGCATAAACTGTACACCAGACCTGAGCGCACTGAGTTGGTCCGGATGCACATCCTCCAAGGTAACTATTGTCCTGTGTGTTCTCACTGCTGCAGATAAGAGACATTAATAAAGAGCTTACTCACTGAGCTGCACTTACTTCTTGCATCACACTGATAGAGATAAATCTTTGAGGCTTAGGGACTGTGTGGTCTGAGTCAGTCTAACAAAGGGGTCTGACTGCTGTAGGCCGTAAGATAACTCTCTGTGTGTTTATCAGAGACACAGGCCGATTCGTCGCTCCAGGCCACACAGCTGATGCTGAAGAGGGCGAGGCTGGCTGACAGTCTGAATGAGAAGATCTCACAGCGGCCTGGCCCTATGGAGCTGGTGGAGAAGAACATCTTACCTGTAGAATCTGAAGCCAAAGACAATGACAATGGTAGATCCTTAGTATTACTTGTTGTACTAGACAACATCCTTGTCCTTAGACTCTCCATCAGGGTAAGAAAACTCAAAAATCCCAGCCATTGGAGAATAGAGAATCCTCAGGAAGTACCACAGAAGCTTGCAATATATGGGTTCAGAACAGTCATTAAACTATATCCATCATGTGTACAAATGATGGAATATAGTCCATGACTTTTCAGCAGGAAAAGCATTTAACACAAGAATAAATTGTCAGCCCTGCAACTGCCACTGTCCAGGGTGTACCCCGCCTCAGGCCCAATGCTGGTTGGATAGGCTCCAGTCACCCGCGACCCCTAATGGGACTAAGCGGGTAGAAAATGAATGAATGACAAGAATAAAACTGTTGCTCTTAATATTATATACACTGCCTATCCTCAAATGCTCTTCTTAGGTGATGGATTAAGCAGCACAAAGACACCAGATGTGTACAGCTTTGACGAGGACAGCAGTGATGGCTTGTCTCCTGGCAGCCAGGAGTCACACAGCTCCAGCTCCAGCTCTCCAAGAGAAAGTGGAGACAAAGAAAGCACTCCGTCACCTTCCTTTAACACTCACAAACAGGTGAATGAATAATTGTATAGTTTCTTTAATGTTTTCACAGAACAAGAGAGACACTAGTTATTATCTTGTCCTTGTTTTAGAAGTCTTCACCACATCTACAGTCAACAGTAGAGTTAGCGCCCAGCAGTGAAAAACAAACAACATCATCAACTGCAGTGGTTCCCAGTGTCGTACCAGGTCCAGTTCTGGTTAAGGTGAGTGTAGCAAACAAAACCTGAGAAAGATCAACTGTGTGTTTTGAGTATAATGTTCCAAAACCAGTGGTATTTTTTCTAATTTGGCAAATGAAACATTCAAACCAACTTGAAAAGCACTTCATAATACTGTAGTAATTTAAGCATCATCTTTGTGGTAAAAGGGGGAATGTATTGACATATATATTAAGTATTATAATGTAAGTCATTTTCCCCACAACTGTCTTTCAAAGTTTTTCAACAACGTAAATGATCTTCTATACTGTTTCATGCTGTAAGTATTTGCAAGGAGCTGGCATGACATTAACCTCTAATCATGACTCTTGGATTTATTGGCAGTGGTTTTCTTGGAAATTTAATGCGACATATTGTGTCAAAGATAGAGGCCCTGTGTTTTGTCATACTTAGAGTCACATCATTTTAGGGGTGAACTAAAAGTCAGCATTTAGCCAAGTTCAAAGAACACAAAAATTTTGTTTTCAATTAGGCTCGAATGACAGACTGTCTAAAATCTAAGCCAAAAATCAAAGGACGGGAGTGTAGCTTGTGCATTTATCAGAGTACTGTTATCCTCTGTGCTGTTCCTCCCTGGAATATGAAAGGAAGACAAATTGGATGAGTTGTGCTAGTGTTAACCCAGCACAGTCTCAGTTTTTATAGCTGCCGTATGACTTGTTAACATGCCAGTTCATTTCCATGTGTATCCTGACTCAGGTGTTAAAACAATAAGGGGAACATTTCCACAACCAGTTTCCTTATCCGGCAGTTCTCCTGGCTGTCAGAACATTGTCCCACCTAAATAAATAGTGCCAGATTGGTTGGTGCTATGGTCCCACTGGCTTTAACAGCAACATTTTACAATCACTGGATCTGTAAAGTCTCTCTCTATTCAGGTCATAGCCCTCTTTCTGTCCAGTACAGTCTGTTATGAGCTATTAATCTCAATCAGATTTGTACATTGTGTGCTAATTTACAGTAAAATTAAACACTGGCAAGACACTGCAAACAGCCAAGCTGATGGACACTTGTCCATTGTTAGTTTGTTTGAAGCCCTGTTGTGAAGCAGAGAAACAAAACGTGTTGTCGCTCAGGTTTTAAATGTGTGTGTTTGCCTCTGCAGCAAAGCCTTTGTAGAACAACAGGTGAAAAGGGCCGCAGCAAAAAGAGCAAAGAGCCCAAGCCGAGGGTGAAAAAGCTGAAATACCATCAGTACATTCCTCCAGATCAGAGGCAGGAGCATGACGTGCCCATGGACTCAGCTTACGCACGCCTCCTTCAACAGCAGCAGCAGTTCTTACAGCTCCAAATCCTCAGCCAACAGCAGCAGTACAACTATCACAGCGGCCCACCTGCAATACTCAAGTGAGAACATACATTTAGCTTTTAATTCAATAACACTTGGTTTAGTTACAAGTAGACATCACAGCTGCTGTTTGTCTTCAATACTTGACACTTCCTGCCCTTAGCCTCCTACAGAGGAGCTTATTGTGATTAATGGATAATAGTCTCTAAACTGAGCTGTACTCCCCCCCCCCTTTTTTTTTTTTTAGGCTGACGTCTGAAGTACAAAGCAGCTGTTGCAATGGAAACAGTGCATCTGTAAACCCTCTGACGACTAACCACAGGGCAGATTATCTGCCGGCCAATGTGGAGGAGATGAAGGTAAAATTTTTAGGTACCTAAAGAATCTATTAATAAGTAAATAGAGCCACTAAACTGCCCAGAAACCACTGAAAAATATATATAAAAAGACAAAAGAGACATAACAGCTAACATAACGTACAAACTGGAACATATGGATGATGGTTAGAACTGCAGTTTGTTCATTCATAGTCCATTCATAGCAGTAAATATATTAGCTGTGCGACCAAAGCAATATGTGCAAACTTGTATGTGCATTTTAAACTGATAATTGTTTTCTTCTCAGGTTGCAGAGCTAAAAATGGAGCTGAAACTCAGATCTTTGCCTGTTTCTGGGACAAAGACTGATCTGATAGAGAGGCTCAAGTCATACCATGAGAACTCTGTCCGTGTGGAAGTACTCTGTGACAGTGTGAAGCACAGCCCTCCTGTGTCACCTATTGCTACTAAAGTGTCCAGTCTTGGCATCAAGGACAGTACCCCAGCGGACAGTCAGGACGGTCCCACTGAGATGTTAGAGAAGGACTCAGAAAAGGACAAGCGTCTTCACGAGAAGGAGCGCCAGATTGAGGAGCTGATGCGAAAGTTGGAGCAGGAACAAAGGCTGGTGGAGGAATTGAAAATGCAGTTGGAGGTGGAGAAAAGAAGTCAACAGGGAGACTCCCCATCTCCTTTAGCATGTCCTGCTTTAGTCCAAGTCAAAGAGGAAATAGTTCCGCCTTCAAACTGCTCCGAGAGCTCCACCTCTCCGGTTCTGCTCGCAGCAGTCAAACAAGAGGTCAAAGTGCCACCCATCACACATCCCGTCCTGCCTCCCATCTCGACACTCACTCTGAACTTACACAGTGGAGTGTCATCTCCGGGCCTTGTCCAGACTTCAGGACATGCACCAAAGACAATCTCCACAGTGTTACAGCAACAATGCACCACTCAGAGGGTAAACAAAAACGCTATATAGTCATTACGGCTTTTTGTTTTCCCTGGAATTATCAACAATGCTCAGTTGGCTTTTGTGGGTTCAAATAGAGGAGGTTTGATTAAATTGCTCAGATTAACAGGATAAAGGGAGTCAATGGGTGAATTGCAGTAGTAGGTATAAATACAAAGAGAAGACAGAAACGGTTTCATTTTCTTTCCTCAACCTCTTGGCCTTCTACAGCTCTTCATGGAACCTCTTAGGCCTCAAACATTTTTACACTCAGCCAAGTCGGAAGTTGGATCATAGCCCACTTTTTTGCAGCACGTTCTGTAAACTTTCCAATTTATGTGGCAGAACCAGTGAACCAATCAGTCTCAACATAAAACAGACGGTGGATGAAAATAAAATCATAATAATATAGTCAGGTAAAATATCAGGGATGAGGTAAATCCCAAATATTCTGGCTTAATTCCTACAAATAACTAAACACTGACATAAGTTATATGTTGTAGTTTATCACCAAGGGCTGCCAAATACACAGTCAGAAGTAGATGTCTTTCAGAAAATGAATTAATAAAGACATAAAGGTATTTGAGATATACCTGTTAACATACATACCCGTTTAACTGAAGACCTATTTATAGTCTAGTCTTTAAGGTAAACAGTTTGCACAAGTGCAGATCTCATTTTTATTTTATACGTGAATCTCAGTATTTGCTGTCTTTCTTTCCTCTTGTTGCCACAGTAATAACAGGCCTCTGTTGTGTAATGAAATCTTCTGGTTCTCATCAAAAGCCGCAATCTGGTCGAAGAGCAGGTGTTGAATGAAGGCTGACAGTAGCGGCCCGGCTGCCCTCTGTCATCCATCTGCTCTGAGACCGGCTGCCAGATTTAGCCACACAAAGCAGTACGATGCATCATCTGTGCACACAAAAAAAAACTGTAATGAAAAAACTTCATTCCTATATACTTGTGTTACATGCATATTCATATTAAGGTCATGTTTTCAATTTGTGCACATATCACAGCATGTGAATATCAATCATTTCTGAAAGCAGTTCATCCGGCATGCTTCTGTTTTCTCTGATAATTTGTACCACATTTGAAACCTCTTTTCCGAGAAGGACTGTCAATTATTTCGTCATTTACAGCTAAATACCAACTAATTGTTTGAAAACGACCATAAATAACCAGTTACAAATGGCTACAGAAGGATCATTTGTACCACATTGAAACTATTTGAGTGAAGCTGTGTGTTGACCAGTGTAAATATTTGTGCAGGCGTGGACTGGTGCTGAGCCAAATGTCCTTAACACATTCCCAGGGAGTGGCGGTGTCACAGAAGACTCTTCCAGACAGAACACCTGTAAATCAGCGTCAGACACGGTACATGGTCGTCCTTAAAATCACAATATATACACATAACACATTTTAAAAAGGGCTAAAACCCGATTCCATATTTTTAAAGCAGGCTCCTTGTTCCAAAGAGCAATCTTTAATCCTACAGCCGCCCAAATCCAAAGACCCCCCCCGCTATGAGGAGGCAGTTAAACAGACTCGAGGCATGCTCACACAGGTAAATACTTGAGCACACATCAATCTGTATATATGTTTATTTCTGACCGTTAATACAAAAGTTCTCTTTCTTCTACAGTTTCCGTCTGTGTCCAGTCAACAGATGGACGACCTGTTTGATGTGTTAATCGAAAGCGGAGGTTAATGATTTCTCTTCTGTCTGACTGAGCTTGTGACGGGAATTGTGACACTTGACATTACATTAGTTAAAAATGTATCATTTATAATTATAATAATTTAAGTACAGAATCATTTTGACCTGGTTGTAAATGTAGATGTAAGAACTCAGTAATATGTTCTCTCATCATTATTCAGTTTATGTGGAAATATTTATTGATATAATGCGAGTCCAAGCATAGTCATTTATCTGTGGTAGATATGCAAGAGCTCGGGATTACAATTGCATAAAAGATTACGCATTTGTTCAAACCATTTCTATATTTTCTGATCTGTACTTTTTAGAGATTCTACCTTTTGCCAAACATGAGCCCCAGGGCCTGGACAAGCCACTTCCGGTGACTGCTAGTGTGACCACTCTGCCCATCAACACAGTGTTATGTCGTCCTCCAGCTGTGGTCCAAGTGGCCCAGGTCCCTGTCCCGTCCACTCAGACCCACACCCTGAAGCAGTTGGAGGAGTTGCACTCACCACTCATCAACATGGGGATGGACTTTGATGAAAGCTCTCCAGGTTCAGATTCAAACCTGCACAATGAGGACGGTATGGACTGGCTGGACCTCACAGACACACTCACACATGTGAGCATCTTCTCTTCAGACTTTTTGGATTCCCATGAAATGCACTTGAACTGGGAATAGGTCAAGGTGACCCACATTTATTTGCCAAATGGACCGTCATCGTTGGGCTTACTGGGCTAAAGTACATTTATATAATATATACATTATCTATTTAGATGATTTCTTCCTTTAAGGTCCTAAAACACTGACTACACAGGAAGAATGATTCAACATAGAACTGGTACTGGACTTTACTCAACGGAGGAGCTTAAAAAATCCACTTTTCTCAATTTCCAAAAACTATGTAGGAAAAAGAGGTATAGAATTGCCAAACTCTTGTATATGACTGTATTGTTTAAAGCAGACTTGTGTTAGCTAAAACTGTCTCATAATAAACATAAGGCCATGGCATTCACCAAGTGCTTCTGTTCAGTTTTGCACATTCTTAGTGTTTGTGGTTCAACAGTATCAGTCAATGGATCCATTTTGTTTTAACCTTTTGCATTGATCTGTTATTTTAGTCATCTCTTGTGTTTTTGTCAGGATGAGTTTTAATATTTTCAAAGAAAGGAAAGGACTTTATTAACATTCCAGGCCACCTCTGACCACAAACGTAGTTGAAACCACCTCCAGCTTTTTCCAGTGGCTTTGCAGTGACATCTGCAGGTCCCATCAGACAAGTTTAAATCTTAGGCTAATAATGTTGTGGTCCATTTGTCATCTTTTTTTTTCCCTTTCAGCAAGGAATCTGATATGGCACTTTGAAAGGGAATGTGTGCTGGAATGAAAACTATTCTGGTATAACTCAACACCACCAAGTATTCTACTACTTAATTTCTGTTTAACATGTGTTTTTTTTATTAATGTTACCATTTATACAAATGTTGGTATCATTTGAAAACACTGCTTACATATAGAACATCTTTTGTATGCCATAGTTCTTTACATTAAAAACAATTCTTAAGTAAAGTAGTATATTTTTGTCAATAATATACAGTGGCAAGAAAAAGTATGTGAACTTTTCAAAATTTCATGTTTTTTTGGAATAAATTTGTCTTAAAATGTGATCTGATCTTCATCTAAGTCAAGGGTATTGACAAACATGATGTGTCTAAAAATAATTACACCAAAAAAATGATTTATTCATTTCAAAAGGGCAGTGGAAAAAGAAAGTGAACCCTTTGGTCAATGACCTCAAAAAAAGCTAACTGGAGTCATGTTTTAGCACACCTGGAGTCTTGTTAAGATGATACGTTTGGAGGTGTGGACTACAGCTACTTTGACCGATAAAAAAACGATGTTCTTTGGAGAAGAACACGCTTATGTGAGCCATTCCTCGCCAAAAATAACTTTTTAGAGGAGCTACAATCAAGAATTGTTGCTTTACATAAAGCTGGAAAGGGTTACAAAGTTATTTTAGGAAACATGATTTGGGCCTGAATTGGATACATTAAGTTAGGTCCTCTGTGGTGGAGAGGAATGTGCACCCAAAATCCCAGTCTCAGTCCCACTCTGTGCCAGTCCCAGGCCCGTGTAAATGCAGAGGGTTGTGTCAAGAAGGGCATCTGGCGTAAGAACATTGCCAAGCTACTCCCAACTTTGCTGTGGAGACCCCCAGATAGGGATGACTTTACATCATGTTCATAACATTTAAAAAAATGCATTGTAGGCTATACCTTGTACACATTTGCATAATGTATAGACTATATTATTTAAGCAGCAATTTCTGGTTAACATTTGAAATACTTGTTTGTTGGTCTAATTTTGATGCAACCACCAATCCTTTTACTCTCAGAGCTTCTTCAAAGATCGGAGGGGCATTTTACACTTGGGACATCTGTGTGTGGTAGTTTTGAAAGAGTCGAGACAGAAGGGAATCAGGCAACAACCGGCCACGCAGCTAAAAGGAAAAACACAAAACAAACCTGTTATATAACCTTTGCGCAAACAGTGACCGGCTATATCCTCATGCAAAGCAGAACGGAGCAGGTGGTTTTCATACCCGATCATTGCTGACATCAAACACACAAGCCAAGTGACACTGCTCACAGACGTGAATGTCTCTGTGGTGATAAACGCCATACACTGGGGGCACTGCGTTTTGCACGGTTTAGATGTAAGCTGATCAAGGTCTAAAATTACTGCAGGGGCTGAGAACAAAAATAAGAAATCAAAAACAAAACATATGAATGAGCAGCTGCGCCAAATATAAAAATGTCTATTAGGATCCATTGAGTCAATGTACCTGGAACAGCAGGAGGAGCTTCAACAAAGAAGATTTGAGGTGATGAACCAGAATCCTCTGAATGGGGCTTTACATCAGCCCTGAAGCTAACTGTGACTAAAACAGTTATTCCTCAGCTGCAATGGGAGAAATGTGAAATAATTCAGACCAACCTTTTTTTTGCGTCTTGATATTGTTGATATAAAGGGAATTGTCAAGTTGCTGTTGGAGTTCAGCCCTTCTTTCTTCCAACACTTTTAGTTTTTCATCAATGCTGTCAAGTTCTTGCTGACTTGTATCTGCTTTATCTGTTCAAACATTCACAAAGTTGGTTAAGTACCTGTATGTATAAAATTCAGTAACTTCTTGGAGATTGCAAAATATCCATGGTTACATATATTTATGTAAAATGTTTACTGTAATGTACATATACAGGCATAACATTTAATATAACAGCTCAAAGAACAATTAGTATATATTCAAATTGTGTTTGCTTCTTGCGCTCAGGTTACAATAGCTTCTTAAATGACCCAGTGATAAAATAAGTTTGGATTCTCACCTGTTTCTTCAATACCAACTCTACTTCTCAGCTCGTGCATGATGTACAGCACCTTCTTCCGTTCCAGAAGCTGCTGCATCCTCTGCGACACATCATTCAACTGGTTTGATACTTCCAGCGCTGAAGTCATTGTAAAAGCTTGAACAAGTTGAACTTTGTCGGACTGATCTGAGGACAGAAAAGCAGTGGACAGTATTTAAATGTGTCTAGGTTTATTGAATCCTACCGCAGTAACATGTGGATAAAATATAATATATTTCACAAGTTTAGGGAGCTGTTGCAGTTTGAACCTGTTTCTCTGTGAATTGTAGACACCAACTTTGTTTTGTGGTTTAATTAAATGCCCCATGCAATTTGATGAACAGTGTCACTAAAACACTGAAGCAAAACTTTTTACAAGTAACAAACTGATAACGTTAGATTTAAAGTGGTTACAATCTAAGGCTAAACTTAAGTTGAAGTTCAAATCATACTCACACTGTAAAACCTATTCACTGTCTAAAAATATTCTGAATGTCAAATGTGTCAAGTTATTTGGATCAACTTGGAACTTTTAGACAAATTACTTTGAAAAATAATAAGAAAAGTGTTTTACCTGTAGGTTCTTTGGCTGCCACCACCTTTTACTATATCCTGTAAAGTCCCTGGCTACAAGAGGTTTACTGTTTGCTTCAACCAGGAAATATTCAAATCATGAGGATATATGAACATTTATGAACTCTAATTAAATAAACACACACACACACACACACACAATTTAAATAGTAAACACAGTAAATCAACACAGATAGGTCAAGGTATTTTATTTCAGTAAAAAAAATATTTACATAAACATATGTTGCAGATAGATGGGACAAAAACATGACACCATATGCTGGTCAAGTATTTATGATGATTCAGTCTGTCCTCGGCATATGTAAATATACGAGGTATGTTTTTCCTCAACGTGTTGAGTATTATTAGCCGATGTGTCACTTTTTTCTTAATCGTTTCATAAATGCCACTTCATCTCTGTTTCTGATGCCATAACTAAAAATACAGAGAGAATGAGAAGTAGTGTAATGGAAATAAATAATAATGGAAAATCCTGCAGTTAATCAGATACTGAAGTAAACTCACTCCTTAAGCCTCATTTTGTCATCTTCAAGCTTTTCCCCTTGAAACACCAAATAGTATGTTCTCCAGATGTATCGCCTTTAAAACCAGAGAGCACAATTATTTATTTGTTTTTGACTCGTTCTTATCAGTTTTGTTTATACATACATATGCATTTACCAGCTTATATATTTCACTCCGCCTTCACGTTGCTGTTTCAGCTCCATGAATCTAGATATGGCTTTCTTCAGATCTAGGACTGTGGCATTTTGCACTACCACTATGGCTTTAGGGTAGAAGGGTTTTATATCTTAGTAATTATATACAGTTTTATATACAGTGGTGGCCAGAATTATTAGAACACTTGGGTTAGGCTTAAAAAGTTTCCGTAGTTTTTGTTAAATTGTCTATTAAAATTAAAATACCCATAAAACAAATGAAATATCTAAAATGTTATAATAGTGCTCAATAAAAAAGAAAGATTAAATAGAGCCCTCAAAAGGAGGTTTAGATCATTTTCCCTACAAAAAAACAGCTAGGGATATTATATTGTCAATGTCACACACTCATTTTCCTGCAAAGAGGAAGCCATGGGATAACATTAGTATTTCCTGAGAATATATATCTATTCTCAGGAAATATATTGACACTATAACAGACATATGTGCTGCGGTAACTGCTGCAAAAGCAGGACATACCAAATATTAAAGTAAAAAGTAGATAAAAACAGAAAGACTCTCTTCAACTGATATTTGTAGTGCTTAGAGCAGGCTTCATGAACATTGTAAAATGTAATAATGTTTTGGAGGCAAAAAAGGTCCATATTTTCAGATCTGTCAGCTGTTCTAGTCCTTTTGGCCACCACTGCAAGGTCATATACATGTAAAAAAAAATATCTCTGCACTTACGCATTACTTCACCGTCTGCCTTTAACACTCTCACTGTCATGGCCTGGCCGTACTCCAGTGCAATCTGAGAGTTTACCTCCTCCAGCGTCACCTAAAGGTAGAAATATGTTGAGCAGATATAAAGAGAAATTGGCATAAAGACATAAAGAATCATTTTTACTGAACAGTGATAAATAAAAATATAAGTCAACTTATATTGTATCATAATGGGACCATTTAAACCATTAAACAATAACATGCAACCTTTTGCCTCAAAATATAATTTTGTGAAATAAAACAAGGATACTAGTTCCTCTTTAAAAGGCAAAGTGCGCCTGGTTTAACTGATATTTAAGTCTGTGTAGTAAGGCACACTACCATCTCATGGCCATGTGTTGCCAGTACCCATCACATCAACATCAACATAAATATATAAAATAGTTATTGAATGGTAACAGCGGCATTGGTTTTGTTTTGTTCTTTAGAAGTTATACTATTCTCAAACACTGAGCCATTCTGTACATTAATAATTCTTATATTTTGGCAATTAAAACCTAACCCTGTGTGTGTGTGTGTGTGTGTGTGTGTGTGTGTGTGTGTGTTATTATAAACTGCATGTAACGTGTAAGAAAGACCCTACGTTCTAAAAGACTGAATCTGACCAAACGTGATCCTTGAGTCTGTTTGTCTTACACAGTTAGTACATAATTACCTGAATTGGTAGATCACACAGTAAAGGGTCCTGTACCAGACGGGCAAGCCCCTCTTCAAAAATATCTAGGATTTCTGAATGGGGAAGGCCCTCTTCGTCTTCCTCTTCTGAGTTTGCAGGAGCTTCTTCCCCCATAGTATCCTCCTTCTCGGGTTTTTCATCTTTAATACACTGTCCTCGTTCAACAGTGTCAAGGCACTGCTCCTCCATTTGCCACTCGAGACTTAAAACAATTGCTTTGTGTCCTGGCAAATGTCTACAACACATAAAACACAAAAAGACTAGCTCCACGCAACCAGTTGTACTCGGAAAACGTATACCTTTACCCAGGATATTGATCAAATAGTAGCATAATGGTAAAGCATCTTTCCCCACATTCGGCAAGAAATAAATATTGTGTGCTACACCTATAATCCCCCGGCGTGTAATAGTGCACACAAGTAACGTTCCTCCTAGAGAAATACATTTCTTGTACGGTATTGTATTCATAAATTATATTCAACCAGTATATTGCACACTTAAATTAATAAAAAATTAAAAATTAATAAAAAATTAAATAGTCCCTTCTGTCTATTGTTTCTATACAAACCATTGATAAAAGCAGTGTAGATAACGAGGTATATCTTCCAACACAGTAGGTGGCAGTAATACTTTAAGAAGAGGTACGTTTCCGGTGTCTTGAACCTCATGCTAGTGTTTACAGCCGAGAGGTTTGAATCGTTTGGGGGTAATTAGAGGGTTTAAATTAGAATTAATTTGTGTTAATTATTGTCTAAAAGCATGCTTCTATTTTGTCCAACTTGTGGAAATGTTTTGATCGTGGAAGAAGGACAAAAGTGTATGAGATTTGCCTGCAATACATGTCCCTACATACATAACATCACAAGAAAGGTAGGTTATGACACTACCTTTAAATTTTAAGATGCTACCCATGTGTATTAACAAATTCTGAATATTTTCTGTCGATCTGGCATGTCTGACGTTTTTTCAAGAGGCAGGTTAAGTCCAGACTCAAAGTTTATCTGAACTCTGTGCAGTCCGTAGTAACTAACTCTGTAAGAAAACCCCAGATAATAATTCACTTCACAAAATGCACTAAACAGATTGTATCTCAGTGTCCTGCTGCTGTGTCGTAAAACATCTCTCCGATTGTGTTCCAGTTTTCTCATTCATTGCAATACAGTAGGCCATATTTATTTGAACACACTATGTACTTTAACTTGACAGAATGTGCACTCAGTATAAAAAGCTTACATTTAGAGGCTTTGTATTTTCAAGTAAAGTTACATAGTATGGATTAATAAATGGAGATGATACTGTAGTATGTTGCTTTATTTAGAATATTTTCTGTCCCCAGGTAAACAACAGGAAGTATCCTAAGCTGAAGGAGGTCGATGACGTTCTTGGTGGAGCAGCAGCTTGGGAAAATGTTGACTCTACAGCAGGTAGATTCAGAACCTTATCAGTCTACAGCTAGTCCTATCATGTTAACAAATGGAGTATTTATAAAAAAAAAAAAAAAAAAAAAACTTCCTATGTTGAACAATAGCTTTGACTAATAATTATTAGTTTGACAATCAAATGTATTTTTGTAGAAATAGACAATTCAAATTTTAAATGCTTTCATTGAAACCACATCTTTTAGAGAAAAACACCTAAAATCCAAATTTTAAACATGTTAATAAAGACGTCACTTAAAAATCACCTTGTTTGTTTACAGAAAAATGTCCCAAGTGTGAGCATCCTCGGGCATATTTCATGCAGATTCAGACCAGATCAGCGGATGAACCCATGACAACCTTTTACAAATGTTGCAATGCCCAGTGTGGACACAGATGGAGAGATTGACACTTGGGTACTTTAAAAATTGTGTGGCAGATCACTTTTTTTTATTATTACAAAACATCTAAACCAGTGAAATAAAAATCCTGTCTTGATAAACGTAATCATAGTTTCTGTTCAGCCCTAGACCTAAATAAAAAAAGTTTTCAAAAAAAGCCAAGTTCATTCATTCATTTTCTACCGCTTTGTCCCGTTAGGGGTCGCGGGTGGCTGGAGCCTATCCCAGCAGCTTTGGGCCTGAGGCAGGGTACACCCTGGACAGTGGTCAGTTAGTCGCAGGGCTAACATATAGAGACAAACATTGACAGACAACCATTCACTCTCACATTCATTCACTAGGGACACTTTTAGAGTTGCCAATTAACCTGTACATACATGTCTTTGGACGGTGGGAGGAAGCCGGAGTACCCGGAGAGAACCCACGGTAACACGTGGAGGACATGTAGACTCCTCACAGAAAGACACAGAGTCGGCCGAGAATATTTGAGTCGGCCGGGTTTTGAACTCACGACCTTCTTGCTGTAAGGCAGGAGTGCTAACCACTCTGCCACGTGCACCAAAAAAAAAAAAAAAAAGCCAAGTTCTCTTTTTTATTATTTGATAAAATAGTAACTGTATAGAACAGTTCAACAAGTTTTGACATACTCAGTTATACATATCACAGACATTTAGAAAGCAATGCAGACCAGCATTATCCACAACAATGGCATACAATACATTGTCTTCAAAATCCTTCAATTCAACAACTTTTCTGCACAGCTTAGCTAAGGAAAATGCACAGTTTAAGATATAATCACAAATCATTTAATTGCATGGCTCTTGCTGAAGAAACTGCAATAGTGGGTTAACAGCAGACGGGGCATGCTGTTGTGCAATGATTTGAATTGATTGGATGATTGTTAAGGTAAGAGAAGTCCTAACTCAATCTTTGTGCTTGTTTGTAAAAAAGGCTTTGGTGTCAGCGCTGTGATTGTACCTTCTTAAAATGGTTTATATCGTCTGAAAGATGAGACTTTAAGCTTTAATTTGATGTATATTTTGTTTGGGGTTGCATAATGGAGGGATTAGCGCAAATGCTGTTTTGTTCTGGAAGCATGTTTACACCCCGGGACCGGGACGCTGCATGTTAATTAAAGAAATCATGTTTTTAGATCACTTTCATTTAAAGCTTATTCCTAGAGGTTACTATTGTACTTTATTAGTCAAAGACATCTCTTTATAATGTAACATGCATTTGAGTTTGGCAGATCATCATACCAGAAGGCTAACATTTTACTTTGATAATGGTGCCACCAAAGCACTTTTTACTGTATTTTTTTTTTTTTTTTTAAATCACCGAGCTTCTCTTTACTGTTCCACTAAAGTTGCATCAGAGCAAATATGGGACAGTGAC
>JALDNG010000086.1:0-125000 GCA_024349245.1 Neodontobutis hainanensis | reverse complement strand
TCCTTAGCCAGTTAATCCAGGCCAAAGGTACTTGCACTAGCCGTGAATAACTTTCTTATATAATGGGGGCTAGCGGAAGCCTTTATTGTTGATAATTGTTGTCACAGCCTTTATCCTACATAATAACAGTATGCAGAAATATTTTAACTGTGCCTTGTACAGTCGAGGGCCATTTGATTGGTTATTTTAGCAAACAATTAGCGAAGCCGTTAATGACAACCAATTCAGATTGACTCAAGGTGATTGTAAGTGTTTTAGAAACATTACTTAGCCACTCTATGATCGTACATAAGGATAAAGCTACAATTGAACGATTTATTTATTATAAAAGACTACAAAATGTCTGGTGACCATTGGTGACGCTTGTTAGCTGTGGTTAGCGTCGCTATTGTAGCTACATAAAACATTGTATTCAGAAGTCCGACAAGAATAAATACTTAGTTAATGTTAACGCAATAACATATGCTGGATGTCAATGTTTAAATGGTGCTGTCACTGTAATAAACGCGTATTTACCTTTTCGGGAAAAATGACAGCCTGTCCACGCTGAAACTGAAATGGTTTGCAGTGACAGTCGTCAACATCCGCTCGATTTACGCCTGACGTCATGCTTTATCATTTACCGTGCCACATTGAGTAAAGCGTGAATATACTGTCAACAATATTTAATGTTTTACTTAAGTTTTTGTTTTCATTTTCTAAGCAAAAAAAAAAAACTAAGCAAAAAATCTGTGAGTATGAGGCATAAAAACTAAATTTAAATGTAGATAAACATATGTAATACAATACAATATCTGTTCAGAAATTAAGCTGTAAAATCATAGAAGGTTGACAAGATACAAATACATTACAATTTCCATTAACGTTACATAAATACAATTCGAACTATTTTACAAAGTTAGATGTAATTTTACATAATAAAAGTACATAATAGTTTACATTGTGGACTGTGGCGTGTTTCTAAATACACTACACACATGTACAGTACTTTTCCTGCGGGGCTCAAACTATCTGTCTTTCTATTTACGGTTTATGTCTGTAACCAACCTGGTAACCGCCAATGGGGTAACCATAGGGCACCTACCCACCCCTCCAGCGAGCACTCAGCTCTGTGTCGGACTGTCCGTTAACCCAAAACGAACGCATGGAAATTCTGGAAACCGTTAGAGACAGCCAATCAGGTTTGGTCGTTTTCTTCGCTAACAAGGAGCCGAGCTGAGCAAAACAACAGCTCGCCTCAATTAGCATTAGCATTTGCTGCGTAGTTCCTGCGGAATAGTAAAATGTTAAAATAGCGCAATTTACTATATTGGGATAATAGTGTATTTGTTTTGGCGTCGGTGCGCACCGGAAACAGTGCTCATCGGAGCTGTCCCGTCGTTTTATTTTTGCCAACTTGCTGGCTAACTAGAGCTAACATACAACCTCTGAGATATGGGGTCTATACTAAGCCGTAGAATTGCTGGTGTTGAAGATATTGATATTCAAGCTAACTCGGCCTATCGATTTCCACCGAAATCCGGTAAGTAAATGCAGCATTTGTCGCCAAAATCCAGTATTACACATTTGCCAGTGGAGTTGATTAGCCTTAATCACCCCAGTTTAGCACATAGAAAGATATCCCTTAATATATATTTTTTTATCCAGCTTGATACAGATACAAACCCAATTAGACTATAATGCCAATGTCTCGCTAATAAATGGCTGATTAAAATAGGCTATCTTAGAATGCAACGTTAATATTTTGTTACTGGAAAACTGAGACTCTTAGCTGTAAATTAAGATTGTCAGCAACTTTATTCATCTCTTAATTGGTTTTCAAGTGTTTTTTTTATCTTTTGTTGTTGTCAGGGAATTATTTTGCAAGTCATTTTTTCATGGGGGGAGAGAAATTTGACACACCCCACCCAGAGGGATACCTTTTTGGGGAAAACATGGACTTGAACTTTCTTGGAAATCGTCCAGTGCAGGTAAAAATATCATCACAAAATATGCATTTGATTAGAATGCCTCTCGTTGATTTCTAACCATATACATGTTTTCAATAGTTCCCATATGTAACACCTGCACCTCATGAGCCTGTTAAAACGCTTCGCAGTCTGGTAAACATTAGGAAAGACTCTTTGCGTCTAGTAAGGTAGGGAAGTGCTGCGTTTGAAGACTACATGCTTGGTAAATGTTTTACAGATATGAGCTTTAATGCTGTGGTTTCCTAATGGTTGCTTTATTACTGTTGTTTAGGTATAAAGATGACTCTGACACACCGGTGGAGGAAGGAGGGAAGCCCAAAGTTCAGTATGGTGTGGAGTTTACCTTTGATGCTGACGCCCGTGTTGCCATCACTCTGTACTGCCAAGCATTTGAGGAATTCTCCAATGGGATGGCAGTGTAAGAATAAGATAACCATAAGTTTTAAGTTTACACTAAACTTCAAGATGTAAACTTTACCCTTAAGATAACATTCACTAGTGAAATTTCTGCACTCGTAAAAACATTGCATTGCATTTTAACTCTACTGTAGAAGTACTGAGATGTGCATAGACAGAAATAGATATGTTTATGTCTGGTCCTTAGCAACCAGCCACCACCATGGATACCAGAGATAAGTCTTAGACCAATGAAGTAATATTGCTCTCTAATATCTTTTTCTAGAAACATTATTATCAAACTGACTTTATATGTAGTTCTTTCTCAGAATATTTTAATGAATGCATAATGTGTAATATTTTAATAGGGCTCCCAGCAATTGAGCACAAACATGACCTTTACACTGCTGCTTACTCACAGCACCAAACTTATTTGTTTTTTGTATTGTTTACCCTGTGACCTCTATAGGTACAGCCCCAAGGATCCATCTATGGTTTCTGAAACAGTGCACTACAAAAGAGGGGTCAGCCAACAGTTCACCATGCCTTCCTTCAAAATTGACTTCACCGAGTGGAAAGAGGAAGATGTAAGTACAGTATATTTGGTGGAATCTGTTACTGTATGTCACTGGCTCCCATGCAAACTAAAGAGGCATTGTTTGTATCATTGTTCCACGCCTAAGAACATTTGATACTGCAAAGACACCACTCCAGCTTTCATTACTTATTAAATAATGCATTCTCTCCATTACAGCTGAACTTCGACCTTGACCGAGGGGTTTTTCCCATTGTGATCCAGGCTATGGTTGACGAAGGAGATGGTATGTTAAAAAGTTGCACAGCAGGCACAATACCACAATTTTTTGAAGCTTTTAATATTATTCTTATACAATATACAGTACGATCATGCACTATTATTGCTCTACTCCAGATTGCTTGGGACATGCTCATGTGCTACTGGCAGCTTTTGAAAAAGTATGTAAACATTAAACAAACACAGATTGGGTTGTTTATGTTCATAAACTAATCAAGCTAACTAATTTTTTTTGTTCTTGCAGCACGTTGATGGCAGCTTTTCTGTCAAGCCTCTTAAGCAGAAGCAAATTGTAAGTTCTGAATAGTCCAGGCCTTTTGTTTTACTTTCTGTCCAATATATGGGGCGGCAGTAGCTCAGTGGGTAGAGCGTTCGTCCTTCCACTGGAAGGTATGCGATTCGATTCTCACTCTCCCCACAGTTCATACTGTCGTTGTGTCCTTGGGCAAGACACTTAACCCGCCTTGCCTCCAGTGGCTGTAACAATGGTAATTATTGTAGAACAATGTAAGTCGATTTGAACCTTTTTTAAATTAAAAAAAAAATCATTCTGTTAGTGGTATAGACAAATCTGTACCAAAGCCCATGGGAGTCTGGCCTTAACATGTCTTAAAAGTGCAGAGTATAACAAAGGTTTCACAAAGACTCTATAAACATGTCTTGTCAAATTGACTATATTACCTGCTTTATGGATAATTTTGCATTAGTTCATTAAAATAACAACAAGGCCTCCTGTTTGTGTATAAAATTCATGTGCTAAATTTACATTTCTAATTCTCTTTGACTCTAGGTGGACCGTGTGAGCTACCTTTTACAAGAAATCTATGGGATTGAGAATAAAAACAACCAAGAAACTAAGGTGCGTTATTATATTATACTTGAATTAGAGCAATGTAAAAGCTATACTGCATCTGGGCTTTTGTTAACCTAAATCTCTTATTTTGGCAGCCTTCGGACGATGAGAACAGTGACAACAGTAATGAATGTGTTGTCTGTCTGTCCGACCTGAGGGACACACTCATCTTGCCCTGCAGACACCTTTGTCTCTGTAATTCCTGCGCGGACACTTTGCGTTACCAAGCCAACAACTGTCCCATCTGCAGACTGCGTAAGGAAGACAAAACCCATTTTTGGAACTTTAAGTTGACTTTATCACTGTATATGAATTAAATATGTTTTTTTTCTGTCAGCTTTCAGAGCCCTGCTCCAAATAAGGGCTGTAAGAAAAAAGCCGGGTGCTTTGTCCCCTGTGTCCTTCAGCCCTGTTCTGGCTCAAACCATGGACCACGACGAACACTCTGTAATTTGTCTTCTTTAAATAACCACTATGAAAGTAATATTTTTTTTAGCAATTCAGCATAAAACGGTCTTTATTAATCAGTCTGTGGGAATTTTCTGCAGAGCTCTGACACTGTTCCTCCTGGTTTTGAACCAATTTCACTTCTGGAGGCTCTGAACGGGCTGAGGTCAGTTTCTCCTGCCATCCCATCTGCCCCATTGTACGATGAAATCAACTTCTCAGGGGGGATGGCAGTGGACAGGGGACAGCTGAGCTCCCCAGAGCATTTAAGTGATAGCAGTCTGCAAAAAAGCAAAATCAGCAAATCACCTGACAGGTAAGCCAATGTGCACAGATGTAAAACGGTTCAGGATTTACATTGCCCTGGAAAGAGCATAATTTTATACAAAAAAATTTCTTACCCTAACTCCTCCATAGAGGCTTGTTGTTTTGAATATTATAACAAAAACCTTCAGTGAAACAAAGTGATGAGCATGATACCATTTTCATAACAAATCTATTTTACAGAATAAAAATTAATGTATGCAGCACAATGCTCCCATATGCGGAGTTGTTAATAATTTGGTCATGTATTAGGGTAAGGTCCTGTGTACTGCACTGGTTTATATTTACCAGTTTGCTCTATCCCCACTAGCACCCTTCGGTCTCCATCCTCACCCATCCAGGAGGAGGATGAGGAGAAGCTGTCAGAGATGTCCGATGCTCAGCCACACACACTGCTGTCCAGCAGCCCCGCCCCCACAGATGTAATCCTCCTCTTTGTCATGAAACGTTTCTGTCACACATTGCTGCAGGCAAATGATTTAAAATTCTTTGTTCTTCATACATTTAAGAATACTGCTACGGAGGATGTGGCAGAGTCTTTGTCTCAAGATGATGGTCAGATTTAATTTACTCTGCATGGCACATATACTGTGTTCTAGTGTCAATAGTGAGATCTAATAAATTTAACATTTTCATTTTCCATCTAGAGGACAGGATGGCTTCTGGAGGAGACATCCTTCAGGACTGCAGCAGTGAACACAGCAGCTTGACCAAAACGGAGAGTGACCCACCAGGGGACCTCTCTTTGCCAGGTCAGAACAGTCTTCAGCTGCTTCTAAAAAGCAGACGTATGCAAATATTGAAGTGCTGAAATATTTTCTATACTGTGGCCTATTCTCTTTTGTGTATTCGGTTCTCAAGGCTTAGATTTCTTGTGCTTTAAATCTAACCTGTGTGCTCTTGTGCTTTTCTGTGTTTCCTATCAATGCTTTCCTGTCCTTTTTGTACTGACTCCCTTTGGGCAGCTCTAGGTCCTGATTCCTGTTCAATTGGTATGGAGGAGTAACTGTGGTATGTAAGCTTTCCTGTCTGCTCTCCTTCTCTGTATGTTCTATCTTTTTAAAATATTCATCCTTTTCTGTCACAGTTCTCAAAATGATCTTGATGACTTTTTGTGTGTAAAGGAAGAGCAAAAACTATTTTTAGACACTTGTTTCTCTACATTTTAAGGATCATCAGAAAGCCTAAAAAGTCAGAGCACAAACTGCTCTAGCCAGCCTCTCCTGTGTCCCACGAGCAGCTTTTGTTTGGAGGATGAGTGCCTCAACCCCTGAGTGTGATCCATCTGAATATATTACAAACATCAGCCAGTCCAGTAACCTCCATCTCAGGACTTTGCTTCTGTGATGAGTGTGAAGGCACACAATGTGGACATCTAATCTGTTTAGAAGAGAAAATTGACTTTGGCATTAATATGCTAACTGTATGTGTGAAAATTATGTTGTTTTGCTTTGTCAAATACATTTCATTTTCTATTGAATGGTATTATAAATGTGAGGTTTTACCACCTGACATGGTGGTGCCTTTAAGCAGCACACTTGTGTTATCTTTTGCCTGACACTAAATTCAAAATTGATTTTAAAGCTTTTTTTGTTGTAGATACTCAATTATGACTAGTTCAGTCAGTTTATTTGAATCTTAAGCCTTGTTTCTGTATTTGAAGTAATTTTGCCACTCAAACATTGTTTATAATTCATTATCTTATAACAACATAACATTTCATGTTTTTTATGTGATATATATATGTACCATAACTGTTCTTAAAATCTGTTATTTGCAAAATTGTAGAATTGCTAATATATAGAAACAAATCCTCAATGAAATAACTACATTATGTTAACATGTTTAATACTTAATCAGTAAGATTTACACATAACAGCTGTACTCAAAGAAAGCCTGCAACAAGCATTGATGCTTGAGGGACATGTATGCTGCTGACTCAGTGCTTGTTGTAGACGTGGCAGATCTCTGTAAAGTCTTTCTGTGGCAATGCAAGTGTCTGCTTTTGTGATGTAGCGCCATTTGTTTAGCTCTCTGTGCCTTTAACTGATACGGCGGCCTGCTTGTTAAGTCTAATGTAAACATTTCTCATCCCTTAGATAAGATTTTTAATGCTAATTTACAGAACCGTTTTAATGCTTTATTTGTGCTATTGAAAAATTTATCTTCTGTTAATAAGCAACATTAAATTTTACTGTCCATATGTCATGTATTAATTATGCATTTACTCTTAGTATTAAGTTAAAGGATTCTTGATGTTCAGTGAAAAAGAACACAACTGATGCAACAGTTGCATTTGATTTATTGGCTTGCGTTTGCATGTTAATATATAGAATATATACTTATACATAAAAGAAAAGCTATAACCATGTTCCTTTATTGTAGTCCAGTTATTTTGTGTCTCCCTCTTCGTTGCCATTTAAGCTTTGTCACTGTGCCTTCCTGTCCCTTTTCTGACCACTATTGACCTGGTATCTAGGATAACTCCACAGTAGGTGGTTTGTGGCTCTCTGTAAAAACCCATCTCTTGTGTGTAAAGCAGCATGTGTATAACAAAGAGCAAATAATAAGAACTACCACTGTGTTTTTTCATTTGTTTATTTTGTGAGGATTGCACATTACTAAACACTTAGTACTAGTGTAAATAAAATAAAATAAACTCAATAGACCATTGGAGCAATGGTGAAATGAATATTTTGATGGCTTTGGTTTAATGCAGTTCTATAGGTTTTAGTATAGTGGCACCAGCAAATGACTAGGTTGTAAAACAGTACTCAATATGAGACAGGATCATAATATGATCTGGCAGTGTCGGCTCTGAAAAAGGGGCCTGATTTGTTTAAAAAGGTTGATTTTTACTAGCCTGGTTCTACCAGACTCTCGTACATTTCATTTGAAATTGAGCGGAAGTACGTAGGAGGGCGGAGCCAGGCTAGATTTTTACAGTGTTGGCCATCTTTAAAACATTTACTGAGGTCTGTAATAGTAAAAGAGATAAGGCCCAACAATGTTCCAGATTTACATTTCATTTATGACATACTGTATATTGTGAGCACTCGCTTAATGGCAAAGGTGCCCTCTTGTGGTCAATGGGTATTTTTGTACTATCGCTGAGTTCTGGACTTTTATGACAATATACAAGTGTTTCTCCCTGGACCTCCCAAACACAAAGTAGTCTAATTGTTTTTTATGTAACAAGACGTTTATAGTGCCTATTAGTTGGAAAAGCGCTATATATATATATATATATATATATATATCAAAAAGACAAAAAGAAAAAAAAGACAATGACACATATCCCATGCTGTTAATCACAAAAAAGTGATTGGGTTGGTGTTGGCCCATGAAGTGCATAACATGCTGCTACAAAAGCTGTGGTACAAGAAGGTGAAGGACAAAAAAGTACCGCCTGCCTCATCAACAAATTAATCAGAGATGAGTCTGTGCCAAGAGGATGAATGTTTGTGTTATGTGTTGTGTTTTTAAGAGGCCTCAGTAGGCTTACATGATGCACCAGGACATAACCACCTCTCTGTGCACTGAATTCAAAACAACTACAACTTAACCTTTAGCTGTCATTGGATAGAGGTGCAATGTTTTGTGGCATGTACAAGTATTTTATATTGTATAAAACTAGTTCAGTTTTTTGTTGCTATGGTAATGGGGGTTACTCATCATTTTGTCACAAGCTTTATTTTAGGTTATTTTTGTAATAATGTTTAACAGCTCTGATGGACCAACAGGTGTAAAGTTTAATGAGGTTTGCTCCACACATGGCCACATATAAAACCCAACACACTGAGCGTATTGGTGCCACTCACACACTCCTGCTTTAAATAAGGAAACTTCAGTTTATGAGGTCAATACGGTCTGATTTCCGTTTGTTAGTGCACTGTAACAACCATGCCTTTGCTGCTGCTGCCAACAGGAAGCATTTAGACAAGTCTGTAATCCTCGCATATATGTTCTATTCTATTTTGGTTTTATCTCTGGGGGTACTCTAAACAATATTAAGGCTAAGCTTTGAGATGGTAACTTTGGTGTGGAGCTGTTCAAGGGATACATAAGCTAAACTGCATTAGCAACAAGTCAAATTAAGATTTTCTATTGTTGTCTTTACTATAAATTTTCAGTTGTAGCAGACTGCCTAGAACAAGCTATTGTGTTACAATTTGAAGAATCTAGTTTAGCTGGGACCAGGTGGAGCAAGTATACTCTCATTTAATCAGTCTCCAGTAAACCTCTTTAAGCCCCCTCCTTCAGGGGAGATTCCTTAAACCACATGCCCTTGATCTCCAAAAACACGTGTATGACACATCATCCACACAGAACCAAACACATTTCCGAGAGCCCACTGCATGAGCAGACATACATGTGCTCTGTTAACAGCAATCCAATTTTAGTCTTTGTGATGAAATCTAATTAGGTGTAACTAAAAGTCATCAAAAACAAACAAACAAACAAACAAACAAACACACATATATATATATATATATATATATATAACATATATATATAACATATATATATATATATATATAACATATATATATATATATATATATATATATATATATATATATATATATATATATATATATATATATATATATATATATATATATATATAACATTTTTAATGTATTTTTTATGTATTCTGAAGAAATTAGAAAGTGTCTCCAAGTGATAGTTAAAAGAGAATTTTCATTTTCAAGTTATTCATTTCATTTATTGTAAACTGCAGCGTCTGTCTGATGTGGAGTTTGTCCACTAATACCATTTGGAAACACGTGCATGGACCTTTTTATCCTACTTTAAGATGACCACTTTGCAGTATGAGATTGGGAGGAGGTAGAGGAGGAGACACTAAGACTAGCATCTCTTCTTTTACCAAGCCACACAACAGTTGCAGCGCTGAAGCGAAGACATTCACAGCTAGATTTGTGTGTATTTACTTGGCTGCAACAAAGAAGGGTTATCAGTGAAAATCTTTATTTATTTAAGAAGATTCTTCTACAGTCAGTTATGATGCAGCCCATCAGCAGCGGATCACCCTTCCTCAAACCTTTCTTTTTAAAGAGGCCCGTCAGTGTGGTCAGTCCTATGCGGCAGAGACGGCACACGTTACCAGCCAGCGAATTCAGGAACCTCACACCGCAGGATGCCATCAGTGTGTTTGAGATTGAACGAGAGGGTAAGTGCATTTCAAGTATTTTGACATTAGAGGAATGATAAATAGTCTCTTCTTTTGCATGTTATGTAGCCTACCACAGTTTCTATAACTTGGTATTATTGTGGATATAACATGTCCCCCATCTCATTCTCCAGCCTTTGTTTCCGTTTCTGGAGAGTGTCCACTTACACTTGATGAAGTACTTAACTTCCTGGGTCAGTGTCCTGAGCTGTCCCTGGGATGGTTTGAGGAGGGACAACTGGTGGCTTTCATCATTGGTTCTGGCTGGGACAAAGAGAGACTCTCAAAAGTAAGACAATATCTTTTGATGTAAGGATTTTACCAGCCAAATAATGTAAATCACTCACAGTTGGTTCATTTGTACTTCAGGAGGCCATGACACAGCACGTCCCAGACACTCCCACAGTTCACATCCATGTCTTGTCCGTCCACCGCCACTGTCGCCAGCAGGGCAAGGGCTCCATCTTGCTGTGGCGCTACCTGCAGTACCTTCGTTGCGTACCGGGAATACGCCGAGCACTGCTCATCTGTGAGGACTTCTTGGTGCCCTTCTATCTCAAAGCCGGCTTCAAAGAGAAAGGGCCGTCAGCCATCTCTGTGTCCAGTATGCAGTTCCAGGAGATGGAGCATTTGCTCGGGGGACAGGCGTACACAAGACGGAACAGCGGCTGCTAATTACTATTTCAAACTCATTTCTTAGATGCAACAGGACTGAAAAATGATAGGTTTATCAGCCTCCAAGTGTCAACACAATAAAATGCAGAAACCCAATGAAGACCACATTTAAATTCAGACAGAAGGCTGTAACCAGTGGCTGCCAACTTTCCATTTATTCTGGTGTTGATTGTCACATCTTACATGTCAAGCTGTTTTATTCTGCACTGTCTGTAGACATACTTGGAATAAAATTGTGTTTAAAGAAATACCCTTTTAGTACCCACACAGTACTGTAAAGTGTCAGGATAAACACTGTTCAGGCAGCCACTAGCATTTTAAATATTATGTATTCTCTATATTGATTTTGTAAATAAATAACTGTGTATAAAATAAGTGATTTCTAAGTACATTAAAGTACTACACACACCATTTGAATTACTTTTTTTAGTCTTTTTTTTACTGTTATTTGTAGTTACATGTGAGTAGACAGGTAGCTAAAACACTACCACGTTTAAAACAATCATCACTTCTTGAGAAGCAATAAACAAATAAAACATTCGAGTGCTCAGCATACTGTAACAAAATTATGGCAGTAGTTGGTACATTTCTTTACAAGGCACCAAAGGTTTGAGTATTTGATTTTTGTCCCTGCGATTTTGTGAATTTGCCTGAATTGTAATAAAACCAATGTCTGGAGAGTGAATGTAAAAAAAAAATGTTCCTCTTGGTTTTCTATTACCTCTTGTGTAAAGGGTAAAGAGGTTAAGAAAAGTCATACCTTTTTCACTGTGACAATGGCAGGTGAACACAGAAGTGGTTAAAACAAGTCCATTTTGACTGATAAAAAAAACACAAGCACATTATCATAGTTCACAGAGAAAGAGACTGTCCCATGATGGGGGCACAGACTGATGTTGATATCATGTCCCAGTAGGTATTTGGATGACCCCTGCTTCAGTGGAGGTGAGCGTTGAGGTCATACTTCTCGCAGAATTTGTCTGTAAATGGGATGCACGTGATCAACTCGCACCACTCACACTTGATGGGGTAGACGTAGAAGAGCACCGCAAGGCCCGAGAAGAGGCCGACGAACACCAGCAGGAACATGATGATCTGACAGCGCTTGCGGTAAAGGTCCATGCGTCCGAAGCTGATGTACGGCAAGAAGGCGAATGAGAGGAAGAAGCCAGATATGAAGCCGCAGATGTGGGCAAAGTTGTCGATCCAGGGAAGCAGCCCAAATGCAAAGAGGAAGAGCACCACACACAGCAGCTTCGTGAAGGCCCTCCACGGCTGGGCTAGGATCTGCCAGCTTTGAAATAACTCCACAAAGAGACAGGCCAGGATCCCAAACTGCGATCCAGCGGGGCCCACCTAGGAATGGAAGCACACAGTTATTGTATGGGCCTATTACAGATGAAAAGGATTCATTCATGCATGTATTTTGTTTCACGGTAAAGTCGTGGCACCTCTGCTCTGTACGGCAGGAAAATGGCCGAAGCCAAGTTGCCTGTGATGCCACTGAGGATGTAAATGATAGAAATCCGCAGCCACCCCGCCAGTTTTTCCAGGTCTCTCAAGATGGTCATTTGAAAAAACACAGACACTAGGCAGTGAAGGATCCTAAAGGGTAAAAAAAAAAAACACGTGTTCATGTGATGATGTGTGCACAGGTGTGTACTTCGGCAAAAGCCTTCACGTGTAGGAAAGGTAATCCCCCTTTGTAAGAGCGATAAGCCCTCAACAGTAGGCCCGAAACGCTTCATATCTCATTGAGGTTTAATGAGTTGGAGGAATGAGGGCACTTTGTTTAATTACCCCTGAGGCAGTTATCAGACAGGCCGCAGATGAAGCACTGCTCCTCTTAACAGAGAGGTCAGCTCTTTGTGCCACTGACAGACAGCTCTTAAATCCCAGTTTAATACATGCAGGACAGTGACTATGCAAAAAAGAATACCTGTCCCCTGTAGCTTTCTTGTTTTGTGATTAAATCTACATAAATATGAGGTCTGTGTAACAATATGCAGCTAAATAAACATGACTCTGATTCTGATCTTTTAATAACCGTGTCTCTCACGACTGGGTGTAAACATTATTTTTTTGAACTGGTCTTTTGGGTTTTTTAAAGCAGTGGAGTGTGCAAACTTGGCATTATTAAGCCACTATATTAGCTATATCAATATAACTTGGGGACAAATATTTATTACTTACTGTAGAACTGTCTTGAAACTACACAAAATAAACAACAATGTTCATACACATGGTTTAAGTTCCATTTTCCAACCTACTTTTTTATAGTTATGTAAAATAAATAAAAAATAAAACTTGAGCTATATTAACTAACCCAGCATGCAGAAAAAGCGAGAGCCAGAGCCTGTAAAACTGATCTGGGATCTCTGGGTTGAGGAAAGGAAGCAGCCCACATACATCATCCATGCAGTGCACCTGTGGAAACATATACGTCAAATAAATGCAAACCATATTATAACTAATAGCAGGGAAAATACATATTAAAAAAGAGCTGCTCACTTGAGAGCAAAGAGTGGCTTCCTCGTGAAAGTAGCCCTTCATGAAGTCACAATATTCTCGAGATGTGATTTCACATCTAAAAAGACCAAAAACAGGTCAATAATAAACCGATGTGTAAGACCAAACGCTTCTCACGGAGTCACTCACCTCCCTTTGGTTCCGATGCAGCACGGTCGGCCTGTGATGGTGCAGTCGATATGAGGCAGGTTGGTGTGGTTTCCTGTGTTGTACCTGGTACAGATCTGTCAAGCAGGAGGTTCATTTATAAGTTATTTTGTTAAGCACCTTTAAAATGAGTCTGTTATTGGAAATTATAGTAGCCAGTGCTTATAAATTAAACAAAACAAAGATCTATTGGTATAAAATAGAAGCATTATAATATTGAAAAAACAAAAAACAGAACAGCCTGTATTAGTATCATTCAGTGTTGACACTCCTCTTATATCACACTATATTTATTAGAATGATTACATTAAATAAACTAATATTATTAATATTTCAATATCAAATTAAAATTGACATCTTTAAATCAACAAACTTTAACTATACTCACTGGCCATTTGGTGATGTCATCCGGCCATTCATGAGGCGATCCTGAGGCAGGCTCTAGACAAATCCTAAGCGCAAAGTAAATCTTTAAAGTCATGCTATTCAAACATTAACATAATCTTATAATGCCAAACACCCAATTGTACAGTACCTGGGGTCCTGATGGCACACTGAGCCGTACTGTCGGTGATTCCCGTTTAACTGGGGAGTGCTGGAATGCCTGGGCCACTTTACCCACACAGCAAGAGTACTCTGCAAAAATCACAGAGAGATTAGAAGAGCCCGTACTTTACTTGACTTTTTTCTGTGGTTGACTTAATGAGGTTAAGATACAGATAATTAAACACTGGGTTTACAGACCGAGCACTCCTCCTCTGTGGTTTGGAGACAGCCTGAGCGATCGTTACGCACACAGCAGGCAGAGTTGCGTTCGATAGCTCGCTTTTCCCTGATAAGATCGTGCACCTGCTTGTCTTGACGCATGCATGGAGAGTATTTGGCCCCCAAGTGGATTAGAGCTTGCTGTAATAGAAAGATGCATGTTGAGGTAATGTCAGATATTATTGTCAATCAAGTATCAATATGTACAAAATGTGTATCACAAAAGCCTATTCACGCCTATTGCAACAATTTCAGTCCGTTTTCAATGACCTCTCGGCTGTAAAAGCTTTACCTACCGAACTAGGCCCAATCCAAAAGTTCTCCTGCTGCACAAACTTGACATTTTCATACACCCCTTTGTTTCTTAAAACCTTCAAACAAAATGCAATTAATTCAGGAAAGCTATATCAAAATCAAATTCAAATTTTACCAAGTGATATTGTTGATGAAACTCACAGAATCAACCGTCTCATGCTGAGAGAACCCCACTGGTGCAATACTATAGATGCAAATGGCCAAGATAGTGATGAGTAAATGGACAGAAGTGATCCAGTAAGTGAAAAAAGGCCTGAAAAAGAGAGAATTATTCTAATTCAAGGCACAAAAATTTTTTTTCAAGTGATAATATTAAGTAATATAAAAAATAGGTACCTATGATCATCCATGTCTTCTATCTGCCTCTTGACGTAGCTGTCGATGCGTTTGCGGTAAGTGCGGTTTGTGAGCTTCCCCACCATCCCTAGCCCGTAAGGCCTCTTTTCTCGCGCAAAGAGCTTCTTTACAGGAAGGCCGATCCTCTGGCCGCGCCGCTGCCCATAATTACTGATCACCTCTTGGCGTAAGGGCACCTTTGGTGGGCCAGGGGTTCCTTCTTTGGCTTTTCTCCACCCTCGCTCCAGAGGCCTACAAAAACACGTTGTGAATAAGTGACTCATTTTAAAAATAGGGCAATATGTGATAACTGCAATATTGAGGTAAAGCCCCCATTTGGCAAAGTAAAAGTTGACTCAAATTCAAATATATCAAGAAATTTATGACGTAGTTTCTACAATGGAGCCACTAACCTTTATTATAAAATAGATATTGCAAGAAAAAATGTGTGTTACACTGTCCAACGTACATTTTTTTTTAAAAACGTACATTGGATTCCTTTTTTCCCCAGATTAGATACTCCGAATATCTCACACAAAAATCCCTCTTCCAGTATCAGGTGTGAATCTGATTTGTTCATTTCTGAAGACACATTGTCAGCACTTAAATGACCTGGCTGGGGGCTTAGCTGCACGTGCACAGTAAAGCCCCTAAAATGTTGATGATATGCTAAAGGAGCTCAACTCACAGCATGAGGTGACTTTTCTCCAGCTCGGTTTTATCTAATGCGCTCCCAGTGAGCTCTGCCTCATCCTTCTTGTTACTGGGCTCCGCGTCCTTCATGGCCGCCTCAGATGGTGACTCAAACACTTCATCAGCGTAAGTGGACAATTCCTCATGCATCATAATGTCCTAACAAGGAAGAGGATTTTTTAAAAAATATATACAGTTATTTTGCATTCATTTTTATTTATAGCTGATACTTACTCGAGCAAAGAAAGATGTGTCCAGTTCATCAGGAAAGTCCACTACATCCTCCTCCATGAAGCTGGCGGGAGTGAAGCTGCGTCTGTGGGTCCGTCTTAGTGTGCTTTCTCGAAATGAGCGACCCTAGCAGAACAGACACAAACATATACACCAAGCCCAAGACAAAATTTCCCATTGGGACAATAAAGTTGCTTTGAATTTACAGAGAAACTGAATGAATTAATTGCTCTTTTAGTTTCAAGTGAAATTTCCCTTTTCTGTGTAATTCTTAGAATAGCCAATGAAATGTCATTACTAACTTACTTTGACCAGTGCTGCTGCTGCTCTAAAGCTCATCTTTGCCACAGACTCCCTCTTGCGTCTACGAGGAAGTCGGTTGAGACCTGAGCGGGAGCTGGTGAAGGAGCAGAGGGATGCCGCTCCAGGAGTGATGGGGGTCTGAGGCACACTGTAGCCATCCACCTCCTCAAACATACGAAACGCTCTGCCTCGCGCCAGTGGGTCCACAATCTGGAGAAACATAAATACCAACACATGAAAGCAGCATCAGCATGAAGGTAACAGCCTCAATAGAGTTTTGTTCACGCATTCCTTCTCAATGACAGTGAACATCAAAATGACTTTGATGCTACATATTGTAATGATGTTAGGCATTTTATTGTACACAAATTGCATGTTTTTACTGAACCCACTTGGCAAAGGATAATTATGTATTTCACCTTTGATAAGGTGAAACACATCATACAAGTTACACTACCTTCTGCATGCCATGTTGTGAACCTGGGACATAAAGAGGAGGCGGAGTCTCGGTGCTGGTTAAGGAGATGTTGTCCTGACTTGGCAGATCCATCTCTCGAATCACCTGTGGCTTCAGCTTCCCATATCGCAGACTGCAGTGGCGTAGGCTCTTCCTCTGCCATTTCTGAGTAGCATCACCGTCTTTACTCACCCCAAACCAGTCTGCAGTGCCCCTAATACAATAAACATAACCAGTAAAAGTGCTGTTGTTTCCCTACTAAAAGTTTTGATACTAGGTGATGATCAAAACACCAATGAAAAGGTATGGGTCTACACTTCTCATGAACAGTGTCCAAGGCCAGTACCAGGGATCAAAAAAGGAAACAAGTCAGGGCATGTTTTTGACCAGACACACCAAGAACAGATAGCAAGGTGTACACACACACGCGCGCGCACACACGCACACACGCACGCACGCGCGCGCGCGCGCACACACGCACGCACACACACACACACGCACACGCACACGCGCGCGCGCGCGCACACACACACACACACACACACACACACGCGCACACATGGGCACACGGCCCAGAGTATAAAGTTACCCTCTTTCACACACTGGGAATTACAAAATCAATTTCAGAGGTTTTGATTGTGATCCATGTTTGGCACTTGACTTTGCATTCAGGTTGTTTAAGCTGAAGCTTAATAAGTAACAGAACAAACATCATTACTGTTCCCTAAAGCCCAGGAAATGAAAATGGAAACAGTCTTCAAAGGAAAGTTTTCTTTCTCTAATTACCAACTGCACTGTAGGCTTAGATCCTGTAGCTTATTTTTTCTTTTACTAAATAACTGCGGCTTGACACCTACACCACTACATCATAAATATGTATTTTTGACATGACTGTATATTTAACAATGTTTATGTGTTATTTTCTATAACACTAAAGCAACAGACTTCCTGCATCCTTAGTATCACATGTTTTCTCATCAGTGTTGACAACATGTATATAAATAGACACAGCAGCTTCAAGTGATGTCAGATAAAACTATGACTCAAACCAAGAACATCTTATGTTGAACAGAACTGTTGCACAGATGTGCATGAGAATGTGAGCCCCCACCCAAAACAAGGCGAGGCCATTACTGTTACTCGAATCAAGAGGAATTTATAAGAAGAAGGCAGCTATTTAGTTTCAGTTTACGTTGGTAACTTTTTGGCAATAGTGTGATGTATGACAAATAGGTTTAAGGTCTTGTGGCCCTCCTGCCATACCTGAGCAGAGTTCTAGACAGCGAGTGGTGCTTCCTGGTGCTGCGGCGCAGAGCCCGCTGGCCCTTTATAGGCACTGTGTTAATCCGCTCAAAGTGTACTCTCCTGCTGCTGCGACGAGGCAGAGCAGGGCCACAGGAAGGACAGACAGAGGGGAGGAGAAGGAAAAAGAAAAGACAACAGGCAGTGAAGTAAGCAAGTGCAGCTGAGCAATGCTGTAGCCACATGCAGAGAGAAGGTAAAGATTAGGTAAAGACTTTTCATTGTAAGGAAAGGTATAAGGCACATAACAGTGATGGAAAGTTCATCTTATAGAGTGCTAAAATTCAGGAAAAGGGTAAGGAAAACCGGAAGACTAGTATAGGACGTTAAGGATGTAAGGTTCATCTTGTGATTCTCATTAATTAACAGGACAATGACAACCGTCTTAATTAATTTTAAATTAATTTCAAAAGAAATAAAAGAACTGAACAGACTTTTGTTGCATCAGTGACTCATGTGCTCCTCATAGTGTAACATCTAAAGTTAATTCTCATATTATAATCTTTGTTTTTTTTTTACCTCTTTATTGTCTGAGTAATGGATGACTGCCGCTGTAACACCGGCCGTCGGGTGTCAAAGAAATCACGCGGCGGTGACTGGAGATGGTGGACGGTCTCCACGGGCATGCTGATACTCCGCAGGAAACCCTGCCTCTTCATAGGCTACACCAAACCAGTAATGTCAAAATCATTAGGAGAGCACAAGACACGACAAAAAATAAATGGCGTTTGTTGAATAAAGTTACCTGAACATAGGTAGGGGGCTCCTCCAGTGACATCTGAGCCGTGGGAATGTCCAGCCGGAGCCAGGGAGGCTTCTTCCTCTGCAGACTGCTGGTGCTCTCCCGCCGCGCTTCAGCCATGTTCTTTGTCCCACCCCAGGCCTGCCAGCTGGACACATACACAAACAATGCTTCATTATGAAAAATTATTTATGTTAATATAGTATATAACCATAACTAACCCCTTAAAATGTCTTCCTTATAGCTTTATAATGGCAGTTATGCATTTTAATTATAAATTCATATAATTTTCTAAAGCATTTTGGACTTGGACCAGCCTTATTATATTAGTGTCACACTTGGGGAAATTTGTCTTGGGCACATGGAGCTGCATCACATAAACACAACAACCAACATAACATGACAGTAATAAGAAAATAAAAGTAGCAAGTACCAAGCTCAAAACACTAAGATGGTGAATAAAAAGGAACACTCAAGTAACCCCAGCATTTTCTAACATTTAAACGTGTCATCCTATTCTACAGTATATATACGTAGGCCTAAAAAGCCTGCAATGTACAGCTGAACTGTCACACAAGAGGGTGCTATGGTCAAAAACAGCACACAGTTTACTGCTTTCAAATAGAGTGAAAAAAGTCTGAGCTGCACAGGGAAGATGTTTGCAATCTTAAAACAAATCCCACGATTGAGTCTCCATCCTTCCAGCAAAAAACTGTTCTGCTCGGAACTGAACATCTTTAATGACTGTGTATGCATTCCCATAACGAGGCTTGGCTGCAGGAGATGCACAGTAAACCCAGCCATTTGACAGCTTCCCTGTGGCTGCAGGCTTGTTACCACCGGCCGTTTATTTTACAGTGCCACCATCAAACAGTGTCTTTCTGAACCTGGCACATTGTTTCTCTTCATTATAACTGCATTTAAATCTTGGGTTGATATGGTCATTATACTATCAATGTCTTGAACTGCAAAATGTTATTGTATTCTGCATGCTAGACATTCACTTACTTGAACACTTAGAGGTTTAACATTATGGTTTGAATAAAAGTAAGTTTGGGGAAGTCATATGATGAACTTTCTATTACGCAACTTTTATTTCTCCCTTTTGGACAAGAAGCATGCACACAATACTTTTAACATATTACATACTTTATTCACAGCAGGCTTGAGCAGTGGGTCATGCCCTCACTCCTCATCTTACATCTTCAGCATCTTGAAAAGAACGTGCATGGCTTTGGTAACCACATGTGCTTTGAGTTGCCTTTTTAAGCGCACCACAGGCTTCTGTTTTAGATGCGAGTGATGACGGGAAGTGTTGTCAGTGGATCTCGTAATAGTGGGAGGAAAAAAGACCAGATGCAGGGTAGAGAGGGTCATTGACACTGTGTTAATGTTTAAAGACAGTTTCGCTCCTGCTGACAGATCTCTCTCTATACACACCATTACAAAAGGACACTTACTATATGATACAATAACTGTTTACACAGTGCATTGTTAGAGTGGACATTAATCTTTCATCTGTATTTTGGATTGAGGCTTTAGTGCCTATTAGGCTTTAATACTTAATGTTGTTTAATCTCCAGTGTCATTGTCCAGGCACTGAAACCAGATTAGAGCAGACTGGAGCAAAGCAGTCTGGTGCAGCGGACAAGGCCGTGTGATTAGCAGAAGTGGTTTAGGCTCGTATTCATTTTGGTGGTTTCTTGACATGACTTTAAAATGACCCCAAAGTGAGTCTGGTTCAATAGATAATCCACAGGGCATGCTACCATCTCATGAGAATACATATTTTACCTGAACCAAAACAAAGTGACAATCAAATTTACATCACAGCCCAAATATATTATTGAGTGTTAACAGTGTCATGTAAGTTTGCAGAAGCATTAATCTTCTTTAGTTCTTTAGAGTTACAGTGTTGCTTTAAATTAAATGAACACATAAACCTGATGAATAAACATACACTAAAGAACTATGACAAGATCTGCACAATATAAAAAACACTCACACTTTTATTAAGGGGACCCTATTTCAAAAGCCTTGATCTGTTTTAGTGTCATTATTTTTTCATTCGTTATCTGTAATCCAGCAACTTTGGGCCTTAGACAGGGTACACTCTCGACAGTGGCCAGTTAGTCACAGGGCTGACATTTAGACATAGGCATTGACACTCTCACATTAATTTATTATGAAGACTCGTCACAGAAAGGCCGGAGTTGCCCGAGGATGTTAGAATCGGTCGGGGTTTAAACTCACTTCTTGCTTTAAGGCAGGAGCGCTAACCTCTCTGCCAAGTGCACCTCTGATCATCATTAGGGCTTTTTTTTCCTCTTTTGTATATATTTTTCTCTACATTTTCCCACTTACTAGTGCCATTTAATAGATTTTAAAGCTATTTTGTTTTTTGGTTTATAATATAATAGTTCCTTTTTAGTGTCCTTATTATTAATTTTCATATTGTCATTCCTGGCCATTATCAATGTACAAAGCAGCTACATCTACCTTAAAAGCACATTGACTTACATAATTTTATAAATTTTGAAATGACTAAAAAGGTTTAATTTTTTTTTATGACCCACTTTTTGGTCCTGACCCAATGTTTGTGAACCACAGAGATAGATAATAACATCCTTTAAGAAGAAAATATGGTAATGCCTTGATGCTTTTCTGTTTTATTGGGTTATGGTAATTTATACCTTATATATTTTCAGCAGGCATTATGAAATGTTTATGGCTTATGGCACATGTTCATACTCCAATGACAACACATTTTCAATATATTATGCAGCCTGAACCTCTACCAAAACCCAACTCTCCAACAGAGGCATTATCTATCTAGCCCTGACTTTATAGACTCAACTCTTGACAGTTTCAATTATTTTACTGCAGAAAACTGCTGCATTTAGCCGGTATATCTGTAAATCCACAGGGAAAGTAGCATGTCATACTGTACTCCTGTCACTGACTGCCTTTGAATTTCACCAAATCATGCAAATGTAATGCGCTTGTGCAAACACTGACACTGCTGCAACAACAGCACCCTCTCTTGCCCCAGGGCCAGAACGCCAGACATTTAATTACTTTCGCCATTAGATCAAACAGCGGGGCTTCTGATGTCGAGCAGATCGTTGCAGGTTGCTGATTAGAACAGACTAGGAAATAAACAGGCAACAAACCTAATTTAAAACTTGTTTGATTTGACGGTGACTCCTCCTGCTCCAAGTGTGTGCAAGCTGTGCGGCTGTCAGAGAGACCTCCTGGGACTTCGGAGAGTGACATCTTGAAGCAAACTCATTGTTTTTTAACCAAATTTTATTCCAGCACTGCTTGTCTCCCACTCATTTCTTCTTTTCTCGCAATTTGGTCTCTGTGTTGGCGATTGTCAGTTGGAGGCAATTATAGCTTCAGTCATTCGGTCTATTTGCTGGGCAGATTAGCCGCACACAAACTTAAAAACATAATAATGAAGGGAGAGAGTGGATGAAATGTTTGACAGCTCTACATAACAAAGACAAAAGAATTTTCAAGCAGGAACAAAAACTGGATTAAACAGGTGGAAAGTCCAATTAAATGCATGGGGATGTGGATGCTGCTACAAAACTATACTGTCCTTGTCATGATTTTTCCATCAATGGACTGAAAAACGATTTGGTCATATCCCAAGGTAAACCTGTAGAGTGGGAAAGACAGCCAAACGCCCCTCCTTCTGCGTCCTCCTCCAAAGTCAACATGGCTGCATCACTGGCCCAGACCTGTGGCTTATGTCTCGCTGAATCACTTTACAGTCAGAGCCAAGCACGACGACCACAACAGGCCACTCAGTGTGACAGAGTACTCGAAATGTCAGCCATGTGAACTTCCTGCCTGGATAAGCTGGGGCACAAAAGGATGGTCAGACAGATCGTCCCAATATCCTAAGGGTTGATTGAATTATGTATTTGGCATTTTACCAGGATGCAGGATTAGCCCACCCTTTGGCGTAGCATGTTATCTGCTTATGGTCAAGTTCAAAAGCAAAAGAGAATAGCTCTTAAAGCAAACAGCTCTGCTAGACCGTATACTATTCAAAATAAATCACCCAACTGCTTTGCTTATACACTAATGTATTGTCCTTTTTTAATTTTTTTTTACACTTGACACGCTTTATGCCAGCAAATGTAAGCGTGTAATAGTTTCCCACAGTGATTACATTCCCTGTGCCGATTTGGGACCCACATTATACAATTACATCTTTCTACTTTAAAAAAGATTTGTTTTGACTGTAAGATTTTCATCTAAAGAGGGGAAGGGGAGGAGGGGGGGAGAGGCCCTTATAGCTCTGTACCTCGCTAGACTGACTTCCTGTGCTATTCTGTCACAAGACGCACTGCAGCCCCAAATGGATTGTTTTAATTTGGTGCTGGCAATGCCTCGTCCATTAGTCACAGGGGAGACAGACAGGCGGACAAAACAAAAAGGACATATTGACGTGTCTCCAGGTGCGTGTCGCGGGCCCTTACTGATCGAGGATGACAAGCATAACCAATACTTACTCTGGGAAGATTTATTGCGTTATATTCTGAATACAAATCAGGGCCTTTAAAGTTTTTCATGCCATTTATAGTCTCTTTGTAAATGGTTTCCAGTCATGCAGAAAAAAATGTCTTGTGACAACAAAAGGCCAGCTGTCCCAGGTGGGAGATAATTGTGGGGCACTATGCTACAATACCACCTCGTTAAATGACCCGCAGATGAACAATACAACTGCAAACCGCTCTGGCCTTCACTTTTACTACCTACAGATATTATAGCCCATTTGTACAATTAACAATATAGAAACATTCTTAAGATGTTTTCAATAAATATTTCTACATTCCTCTAACCAAGGCCATTAGTAATCTCACTGCATGCCACGACCACATTCCACAAGATCTCTGGCTGAAACTCAAGCCGGCGTGATGGCAGGGAAGGAAAACCACATGAAGTGTAACCACTATGGACAGGAGCTGAGTGTACCGAGTGTACTTCACCACTCTGCGCTGCTCAACGGGAAGGCCTGACATTGAGAGGGCCTCGCACAGCCTCAGGTGAATCCCTGAAAAATATCCCTCCCTTGCCCGCGGCCTGACATGTGCAGGCAGCAGTGTGGACATTGGTGGGGAAGGGACGAGTGGCTCATTTATATGGTTGCAGAAGTCCACATAGCGTCTACCACATCCTGGCCCCAGGCTTCCATTCCTTTAGTTCCTCTGACATGTATTTGCCTCTTCCTGTATCTTATTGCTTCCTCTTGACCTAGTTTGACCCAAATGGACTTTATAGTTACCAACTTTTGACATTATACCCATACTTGTTGTATTATAATATTAAATTTGTTAGTCATTCACTATAATTTAGATTTTATTTTTTGCAAACATATAGAGCATATTTACAAGTGTGGAAGATGTACATACATGTATTACAAAACAAGACATAGTACGATAAACATTGCAAAAAAAAAAAGAAAAAAGAGGGGCGAGCATGATAAATGTTACAAACAGGAAACATATGACTGTTTGGTCTATGTGTAATACTTCTCTTTCTGCTCTGTTGCCTTATCTAGAGGGGAAAAAAATACCATAGATCTCAAGAATTCTTCCAACAATCTACATTGTAATCTTAAAATAAAGTTGCTGTCATGTTATACCAACTAAATAATGAAGACCACAAACAGTCATGATTTATGCAAGCATTTGAGTTCCACAACAGAGCAGAGGCTTTTCATCTTTTTATAGATCATGTTGTTTCCAAATGGGTTGAATTAAGATCCCTCCTTCCCCACCACAAAAAAAAGAAAAAAAAACACCTGCATCTGATACTTCATTTGGATAAGGAGAACAGAAACAAGTGCTAAAAATAAACTGCAGCTGAGTTGTTAATGCCAGGTGATTAAACCAGTTGTGGAAGTTGATTCGAATACAGCTATGATATTCACCAAGGGAGCAATTACAACACTTCTGTAATGTCTCGTCTCTTTTCTAGGAGACTGAGACCAGTGTCAGCCTGGCACACACACGCATATCAGTCCTAAAATAAAATGTCGACAAGGTGATGTCAACTCATAAAGCTTCACAGATCTCTTTCTATCTCTGGAAATCTTACAGAGGAGAAAGTGGGCCAGAAAACAGAGCGAGTGCAACCGAGCACCAGTAAAGTCATCTGATTTGACCCTAGTGACATGTGACTGGTTGCCACACCAAAACAGCAAACGTTAAAAAACACAGAGCGGGAGACAGCAGAAATATCCGTCACAGCTGACCCTGAGATCAAATGTCACAGCTAGACACTGGGAAAGGAGTCTGCTGTGACCGGTAAAGTCAATGTTATATGTTGGCATAACTGACATACTCTGTTAAGACGGGTGGAGCAGCTTGTGACTTTTCCAATGTTTCCTCAGTGTCCATTTGCACACAAAGTGTTTGTTTTTGTGTTAACAATGGGAACTTAACCTTTCAGTCTTGGCCTTTTTCATTTATAGAGTGGGACCACAATCAGCCCCCCCCCCCGCTTTGTCATAACAGTGTTTACTAAATGACAGGATCCAGTGCCAGAGTTATGAATAGCTCATGAAAGTAAAAATGGCCTCCTAACAGCAGGCTGTGTGCATGTGGTGTATTTATAGCTCTCAGTTTTAGGCATACTGTTGGATAAAGCTGCTGACCGACTAAAAAAAAAGAAAAAAAAAAAAAAACATCCTTCTCCACACCTTTGAGAAACAATTTTGTGCGACAGAACTGACTATAACCATCATAAATATACATTATGTATCTCCCGCCGCAGTAGCCCTATCAGGCTTTTATTAACAAAGACTTGAATTTCCACCTGAACACACGGCCTAGAGAACAAACCACTGCTTATTTGATCAGTCTCAGCCGCTGTAATATCCTGCGCAAGAAATAAATATTATGAAGCAAAGGCCAGACATAGATGTAATAACTATCCTCTGAGGGTGTGTACGAACAGCTGAGTGAATATTAGCTCTACTTGCGCTAACCTATCTCCTCCACTCCACTCCTCCTCCACAGGTAACCCATTAGCGCACACATGGCTAATTCAGCACTTCAATAATTTAGCCGTTCTGCACAAATCAATTATTTACTACACACTTCATGCTAGTTCTACTGTGCACAGACAGGTAGCAGCGGGCCTTAAAGAGTCCTGTCTCATTGCTGTTGGCCTACACCGGCGGGATTTTCTCCATAAACTGTATTGTGAACTTATAACATGAGATATGATTTTTTAAGACAACAATTTTGTTCTGTTCATTGTAATCCAAAAATAACAGTGGTTAAGAGAAATGGTTTTGTACAACTGGAACAACTGCACAACTTTAAGGGTCTCTTGCTATCGTTTGACAGCCTACTCCAGCCGATAAGGAACACAAACCTGTCCTTACTTTAGTTGAAAAATAATGCTCACTTTGTAAATCTGGTTCATGTCTGCGTCCAGTTGTGTGGCCGATTCAGATCAAGTAACAACTTTACCGGTTTGTCTAAAAGCAGCTGATAGGTGTACCTCCTCAAACTTGTTTTGTTTGCAGTAGAGGCTTATCTTATGTTGACAATCTGCAGCATCTACCAGAGAGTGGGAAAAAATCTACTCTACAACTCCACAGTGCAGCGTAGGAAGTATGTGTATGGAAAATACAGATAAACGCTTAGGGCCAAGTTTGCGCTCTGAGCTGAGAGTTAATGAAATTCAACAAGACTGCGATACTCCAGGACCTGACCTCTTCTCTGGTGCTCACACAAAGCACAGCTGATGATGAGTTGTGGGAGAAGGATTAAAAGCCATGAATATACACATCTGTAGTTAATTAGCATGTTCAATGTAAAATAAAATATGTAAGAGAAGGAATTAGTGTGTAGTATTTTTGGTTTTACCTAAATGTATTGGGGGAAATGCAGCTGAAGTCCTGAGGCCTTTAGAGAATAAAGCAGACATGGCCCTCTGTCCATCGTTTTGGCCTGCCAGTGGTTGTCATGTTTTGCAACTGAAATTGGTTTATTGGTTGAGCATTCTTAGCAATTGGTAATGGCCTATTGCGGAGCTCTTGGGTTCATATATCCCAGAAACAGTCTAGTGTCTTTACTCATGGTGCTCACATTAACTACAAAGTCTTTAAATATAAGACAGTTATTACTTTAAGCCAGTTCAGCTAAGTTTGTGCATGTGTGAACATTTCCACACTTTATTAGTAGTAGTTTATAACTAGTCTGATTTTTGAAAGGTCTATGGTCAAACAGCGTAACAATTGAACAAAAAGTGAACGAAGTATTTTAATTACATATCAAAGATTTTTGTGTTTGGCCCGTGGACCATTCATACATATTTGTTTTGGCCCTCCGAGGAAAAAAGTTTGGGCACCCCTAATCTAGAGCAAGATCATAAATGCATTATGGGTTTTAATGACAAAAACTCTGATCACTTTTGAACAAACAGGGAACATTTTTTAAAGGTTATCAACAGTTAACATTATACAAAATTACAAATAGAAGTCATCGGGACATAGTTTTAGATACTTAGTTTTAAATAACAATTTTCTTTTACAATTACTCACTTCTAAATTAAGTTGGAATATTGCAAACTGTATATTTTTCAAAAAAGTACGTTAGTGTGTTTTTTATTCTCTGACCCGTCCTGTTTTCAGACAACTTTTAAATTAATAGCTTAAAAGGGAGGAGCCACTTCAGAAAACAAAAGTAAGTAAGCCATCTTTCTCACAGATTCTCATCCTGCCCGAATGTGTCCTGAGAGTCCACACAAGCACTTTATTGTGTCTGGGAGGTTTGACATTCTCTTATTAAGTGACTAAGACGAGAATCTCAGAGAAGCGCGCCTTGACAACATGTGATCCCCATCTAAATACTTTCCAGCACGATATCAGCATGAATCAAGGCTACAAAAGGCTGCATTGTTTAGCCTGATGTGGACTGGGATGAACAAGGGTCATTGTGCACTAAGTGTGCAAAAAGCAAGACCAGCCGAAAGTTTTCATTAGTCCGTCAATAGACACGGCACTCTAAGCAAATTCTCAGCAGCAATGATTAGTCAGGATGAGGCACAAGACAAGTTAACACTATTAAGCTGGGACAGTGTGTATAGTGTACCTTAACGGGATACAGCTATGTTTAACTAAAGCCAGCAGACAGTGTTATGTCTGAAGTGATAATTTGTGACTCAATCAATCACCGAGATTAAAAATACCGCACAAAGGGTCAGCCATCAGCGCCGTCATGTCACATCCTCTCCCCTTAACTCTTCGGGAGACCACCAGCACAGAGAGGTCAGGTTACTGCTTATTTTACTGAGGAGTGCAGGGAGGAAGGAAGTTCAGAGCAAAAGCAGGACGAGGGGGGGGGTCAGGAAACACAGCGCAGACCGGACGCATTCACCATGATCCAGTCCACACAAGCTTGGAAACAACACGCGCCTGCTTACATGCAAAAAGACACAGCTACACCAAGCACGTAAACAAACACGTCAGATACTTGAGCACAATAAATCTGGACGGTGATAACACTGGAGTGGATACATCTATTGAAGAGAGGACAGGAAGTGTGGCCTGTAGCACTGGGACACTGGCAGGAATCAAGAGAGATGAGAGCTAATACTTTGTTCAATAAGTGTGTGTCCAAAAATAAAGACTAAAAATAAGATAATTTAGTAGGCGTAAAAGCTTTTTTTTAGATAGTGCTAATAAAATACCCAAACATCTTATGATTGACTTCAAAGAACTATATTCCCAGAAGACATAAGTGACTTGTAATTAATTTTGCAGTATTCTGGGTACACACTATTCAATTTGCCAGATGTTGCTAAAGCTGGATTGTTTTTACAAATATCAAGCTTACACACATTAAAAGCACACATTACAAATAAGAATAAATCAAATCATGTGATTTCCCAAAAGGACGTCTAAGAATGTGCTGGGCATTTCATTTTCTTATTCCGGATGAGCTGACTCTTATGACAACTATACAATGTGGCACGTCCACAATCTAACGTACACGACTACTGAGACACCTCACAGACGGCAAATGCATCCTTGAAAGATGTGCCCTACATAACAGTGCATAAAAGTGACTGCATTGATTTTTGCCATGCATGCTATAAATACAAATACACTGACATGTGTTTCAGTGAGTTTAGTATGCATGTGTAGGCGTGAGTCCATTCCCTGCCGAATATCACTGTCACACAGCTAATGAGTGTGTTTGCAATAGAAGTTCAATATTCATTTTAGAAAAGGCAGAAGGATTGGGTTTGACTTGTGCGGAGCCAAAGGCAAGAGACCTTGTGTCTTCAGGGTCTCCTCTGCATTTGTGGGTGGGGTAAAATATTTTTGTTCAGCACCAGACAACTAGGTCAACATCTAATACAACTACCACATTTGAATCTCTTTTATCTCCTGTAAAGACAAAGCTGAAAAAGCTATTATTTTGTATGATTGCTTTCAAAAACTGAACTAAAAAAAAGATAAATCAGTAATAGTTTAGTCACAACTTTATATTCCCACCACATCTTGGAAACATCACACAAAATTAAGTTAATGTGTTAACTTAAGTTTGGGAGCAAGGTCACACCTCAACTACGCCTCAAACACACCTTAGCTATACCTTAACCACACCTCTAATTTTCCCAGAAGACCTATTTATTCACGTCAGTTTCATTCATCACTGCTGGTTTCTGTTCTCTTGACCCCACCCTCCCAGTCCCCTTTTTTCTCCCTGCCTATATTCTTTCAGCGTCCGCTCTCCTGTAACTAGACCCAAGAAGGGGGGTCCCTATTCAGCTGGGTGAACAACCAGAGACGGAACCCCCACACCAAGTCTCATCCAACCCGGCTATCATCTCTAGAATCATTATCACGCTTCACCCTCAATCATCTCATCAATTTAATCTCATATTTCAAATCATAAACATGTCAACTTTGTATAGTTGTGCCCTGGTCCTTGCTATCCTTATCTCGCTAAATCATATCTGTTATAAAAAAATGCAAGAATCTTTCACCGCATACACCACAGGAGAATTCAGAGGCTTTCAAGAGTTACTGAGTCATAAATGAGGGTCACCAGATATTTTGACAGCATGAATTGTGAAGCAATGACTAAACTATGCACGCTTATTTGTGTGCCAAAACAAGTGAGATCACATATCAAGGTGGTGCCACTCCCGGCAAACCATGTCAGTTTGTTACCAAATTTAGCACAGAAACCAAACAGTTTCATCAAAACTCAGAATTATTGTGTTAATGATTCAGATATTACTCCAGTGTTTTGAAGTGCAGAGGTACTTTTAGGGAACACCCAGTTGTCCAAAGTGTTTGCAGGGATTATGGCGATGGATTACCGTGGAGGAAAAATAAAGAATGAAGTCGTCCATCTGGGCCCAGAGATCTGTGGAAAACTCCTGACAAAAGCACAGGAAAAGAGTAAAGGCTGCAGCAGGTCCTTTGGGATGGTCCCAGGCCTAGGGAAAGGGGGTGGTGGGGAGTTGCCATAGGGAGGGAGGCCTTTCTTACTTCTGATTTAACTGTGGAAAACAACTAGGCCCTTTATGTGCTGGTAAATGAAAGTCAGTTTTTCCCTCAGGTCACAAAGCGCACTTGTCGGGACACTTCCTTGATTTGGGTTGCGTTTGAAAACTAATATTGTTGAGAGCTACACCGTCAAAAGAGGTACAGCTAAAAATTAAATATAAATTTGCCACCGACCCTCTTCAATCATGAATTTGAACTTCAGATTTGTAGTTGACGACAATTTAGAGTTAGAGCACTGGATAACTGAATAACTTCATTGTAGCTGGGCGTGATTGAATGGGCAGCAAAAACAAGAGGCTTTACATCTCTTTCCCTGGCACGCCGAATTACAACTCTGGCAAAGACAGGGAGGAAAGTTGGCACGTGTCTAAAGAGGAGCAGAGGCATTATAGAAGCAAGCTACAGGATCAGGTATGTATTAAAAAAATGCAAACACTTGCAACGTGAAAATGAAAGGAAGAAATTTTACTGACTGAGGTCCAGAACACACCCCTGTTTCTGGGAAAAGCTGCTGGAGTGAGTGAGGCGCGTGGTATGCGAGTTCGGTGGGGCTGTGTTGAAACTGTCCAGATATAACTTTGTCCAAATTCAGTTGAGGGAACAGTCAAATGGCAGTAAAAGCAGGATATGCAGCCTCTGGGCATGACGTGCAGCTACGCCAAAGGAAGAGTGAGGGGAGTGTGTGTGGGGAGGGGGTATCCTATTTAAAACTGCACAATCATCTCTAATGTAACAACAGTGGGACACACTGTGAAAGGAGCTCTGCAGAGCTCAGAATTATTACATGTCCAGCACAGTTTTGGACAATAGTAATGCTGATGTTATGTAAAGAGTCATGCTCTGTCAATTATTGATTTATTCATCTGTTTTCACAAACATTTGATATTGGAAAACTTCATATAACTTTGTTAATACTGATGTTGATTGTAACAGCAGCAACAAAAAAAAAAAGCTTAAGTGCAGAGTCATACAAGCTTGACATAATAACTCTCTCATGAGACATCACTTTGCGTTTCTGAAACGATGCAAAGTAAACGTATCTGACATATAGGTTTCTGTCTGCAGGCACTGGTAAAAGATATTTACTGGATTATCCTTACACACGCCCTTTAAGAGAGCTCCTCACATAAGAAGATTCTCAGAGAGGAAGACCAAAGTTCAAGGAGCCAGTGCTTTTTCTCTATGCACATTAGCCTTGTGGGAAAAACACACAGCATTCCCACAGCCCTAGGAGTGAGCTTTGTCCAGAGGTTAAACAGCCTCATGTAAATTTAGAGACAAACTGCTGGTCAGAAAGCAACTAACCCCACATTAACCAAATAACTGTGAAAACAATGTGCAAACCTGGGTTTTAGTCAAACCAACAACTTCTGTGTGCATCAAAGCTTTGTGCTGATTGCTGTGGCTGCCGCTTCACATGGCTGTCTGCGTTTTGACAGATGAGGTGCTGACGGAGAGAAAGACAGGGGGGTATGGCATGTTGGCAGACCAAAGACCTGGAGTTAGCACTAAAATAGCCCTGCTGTTACATTACAGCATTACATCACAAGTGAGTTCACCATCATGGCTGCCACCGCCAAAGTGTCATGAGACGCGAACAATTGGAAGCAACGGCTGTGAGTCACACTGCGAGCCGTTAAGAAGGGAAGCTCTTGGAGAATCCAGTATTTCCAGCACACAAACAGGCTGTCATAGGATAACAACCTGTATCAATAAAAAACCCGTATTTCAAAATCAATTTGTTTGTGTTGCTTGGAACCAACTCACATGGCATACTGCAGCTGACACAACACTGATTCAGTTTTCACATAAATATATAATAAACTACGAACACTACACGCGACAGCTCAGTCAAAACCATCACTACATCTAGTCACTCCTTGGACTGACAAGATCTTGAGCTGCCTGCGGGCTCAGTCACCATCAATGCCCCATAAAAAACAAACCTGAAATGCTTTTAGCCTAACGCCTACTAGAGTTTAGTGGTGAGAAACAGTAACCAATATAAGCCAGAAACTATGCAGCTTAAGTGGAAGAACAAGTCGGTTTACATGCTTGACCTCTGCAGACAATGCTGCCATGCCCCACATCCACAAATCAGTCCAGCAGACGAGTTGAACTGTTACTATATTCAGACAAAGCACACACTGGCTGTAATTACAGACACAACATAATCATTCTTATTTTAATCATTATGAACAACAATAAAACCGTGAAATAAGGCACAACAGGACTTAAAGTTTTAAACATATGGGTTCTGTCTGCAGTATCAATAGACAACTGCATAAAGCATTTTTATTTTTTTATGGATAATTTGGAAGAAAATATGAAGCTGATTAGTTGCCAATTCAAAGATAATGCAAATAACAAATTGAAAATAACATTTACATTTTATAATTGTTATTCGTGCAAAATGTCAAATACATACAATATACAAATACTAGTGTCAGTTGTGTGCAAGCCTTTCTCATAGAACCCCTTAAAAGGGCCTTGATTAAGCAGTATCCCTCCGTCAGAGGCCAGGCTCCAAAAGCAGAAATATAATATCTGAAAACTATTGTTTTACTATGCAGTAACAGCAGAAAAGCGTGGATGTAACCGCCATTTTATTGCTCTGTGATAAGGCCAATATTGGTGAATGGGGGTGCAATGAGCAGACAACATCCATGTTTATTTACAATCTATGGTTGTGCGCTTATGTCTTTGTCACTGAAACAGCCTGGGGTTATTCAAAAGCATCTAATCTACACACATGGAAGTGTTCAGACCAATGGCGCTCTTTTCATGTGTTGTCAAGACAAATGTGAAAAATTACAATCATAAAAGAACTTCTGTATTTAGGAATGGGGAGATTTTTAAATTAAATAAAACTTCCTTACAGGAAACACAGTGGCTTTGTGTTTCTGTAAAAGTCTGTCATCTCATCAGCAGAGCATCAAATCTACAAAGAGAAACCATTCCTGGCTAATTACTGTGTCCTGCCTGTAGATAAGGTATAGTACATCATCTTGAAGTGATTAGGCCACATTTGGTGCTATAGGAGGTGTGCTAGCTAGTTTTACACGACTTTGGATTGAATTATGTTTGACAACATGAACTCCCAGTCCCGCTTTGTAGCCCTTTGAAGGTAACACCATGAAGAGGTTGTGCAGGACAGTGCACTTGGCCAGACTGACTGACAGACCGCGCCATGAGTCATGCAGGCATGACTACAGCGTAGCCCCTCAACAGTCCCCTGAAAAACTCACATACCAGCCAGTCAACACAGAGCAGCCCGGAATGGTCCACCTGCCTCAGCCGAGCCAGACCCCACTGTTTCCAAATATCATGGCCGACATTCACCCAAATAAACACTGTGGCCCACTCATCGGTGTCTCTGGGGTCAAGTTGGATGGTCATGACAGCCACAATCACACTAGGGCCATGCTTTAACAGTGAGATTACATCACCTCCAGCCATGATACCCCTTCATGTGATACGCTTTCAGGAACACTGGGCACAAAACCAGGCCATGTGCTCCAGTGTCCTGTCTGCCAAAATAACTCAGCAGTTTCTAATACAGTAGGTCTACAATTTCACTTCAATCCACTCAGGTATTGTACTGCACTGGGGCATCCGACATGACTAATAGACTCAATTTTAATTGTGAACATGCTGTCCTTCTCAGGTTTTAGTTGAGTCAATCAACAATGAGGTGGCCCCTTACATTCAAAGAATTCAAGTTCTTTTGTAATGGACGTTAGTAACTTTGACTCATTGTGTGTTTGTGCCTCACAAAAGCTTTCATTGAGATAAAAACAAGGAATTGAAGATAAAATAACACTAGGGTTCATGCACAGGGCTAATGATACTGGAAGCATGCTGTTTACCGCACTTTATATTCACATCTTCTTTAACCATTATGTAATGGTTGGGTGGCCAAAGAAAGAAAGCATGTCCTGCTGGTGTTCGTAGATTCATAGAAACACATGTAGGCCTAAGTACAATGATGCTCAGAGGAAGAGGGGGAGTGGGAGGTGATGAAGATGTGTGAAGAAATGGCGTGACTGATTTCACATGTGACTAACTGCATGATTCTTCAAGTTTTTCCCCTAAAATGTTATCTCTTAATGGCCACATATAACCTAATGTTTGTGCTTGAATTTCATTTTAAATGTTTGTTTTTTTGCCTAAATGACACATGTGTTGAATAATTCTGAACAAGTTTAGAAAACAAAGTATGCCTGTATCTGTATACTCTACTGCTAATCTATGTACGGTATGTTATAAAATGACAGGGCCTATAGACTATTACACTTTTAATTGACTAATTTCAATAGAAGAAGTCAAGCAGTGCACATGAGCAGCACACGCCTTTAAGATTACAGTCTCCTATGTGCCCGTGAAGCACATCCAGGTGACCAGTAATTCACCCGACCCGTAGTAAGAGCTCTTTTATCCTGCTAGACCACGACGTTTGAGCGCTTCCTCCGGTTCCTGCCTTCCGTATGGGCGATATACGAGACCGTAGTCACGATAGACAGTAATGTCACAACTTACCCTTCTCACGAGCGGCTCTCGTATTCTCCAGCCGTAGAAAAATCCCGTTTGAATGAATTTCCTCAGGTAGCAGATGAGTGATTAGTCACATCATGCTGACAGCGGTGGGATTACACGCGTCTTTTTCCTTCCCGCAGATGTTTTTAGAGCAAATCGCGGTGTTACATCTGGTCAATTTGAATTACACGGGCAGCGAAGACCGTCCTGGATGTTGTGGCCGAAGTCCGCTTCCTTCCTACGGACACAGCATTCCCACACTGCTCCATGGATCGAGCCGGGCTAAGTTTTCTTCTGCCGGTTGTAGCCTGATTCAGTTTGGCGGAGAGTCAGCCCCGCCCTGGACAGGAGACGGGCTGTGTGGAAGGCGAGCCCGTGGAGAGCCCCGGCCAATGGCTGTACGCAGGGAGGCGCTGCTTCCCCGTGCCCACGCTTAGGTTCACGCCGGTGACTAAGCTAGATCTCCAACGCGTGGTTCAGTCCAGAGGGAGACACCAGTGAAAACCTTTATGTCCATTTACTACAAAACGGTTTCCCAATGAGGCGTGTTTACAGAGGCTGGGTGCCCAGGCAGGAGGTATTCAGGGGCCCCACATACTGAACTTGGGACACATAAACATTAAAAATGCAGGGTTTCAAGAAATCAACATCCCTTTTAATCCCCACTTTCCCAAAACTTTTCATGAGACTTGTATTCCAAAAGATAAAATGTTTATATAATGTTTTTTTTGTCCTTTTTAGTCTAATTCTAACGATTTCTCTGCTGACGTTTTCTTCTATTTTTATTAAATGGCTATGGACTACCAAGTCATTATATTACCCAAATAAAATCCTTGGAGACCTACTTTTGGTTCCTGTCCCAGTATTTGGAAACCACTGCTCTAAACCAACTGTCCAACTGCGAATTTTATTTTTTTGTACTTTTTAGCGTAGCTCTCTGACAATCCCAGCTCATAGAAGAAAAAACAATACATCACAATGATATAATAGGGGCCTATAGGGTTCATTGAAAGGGTTTGACTTTTAAGGATGAGGCCGTTTCTTTTACAGATATGGAAAACCTGCATAATATGCCTTTAAACTGTACTTCAAACATATTTTCTACACTGAGGCAAGCACCAAGACATATGTATCTGAAAAATTACCTTTAAAAAGATAGTTACTTGACACATAGTGGGGAAAAAACATAATTTCTTGGTTAGAGTCACAAAATACAGAGGTAATCTAGATCACATGATAAAACCATGAAATGCTGTAATTTTTGCAGGAAGTGTTACTATGCTTTAGGGCTAAAAGCTTAAATGACTAACCGCAGAGAAAATTGGGCTAATAGTCTAAAGATTTTGCATGCCTCCTCATTTTGCAAATTGCAGGAAGGACACACTAAAGATGTGGGATATATTTTGGTATGAAATTTAATACAGGCCAAGTATGTAGCTTATTGTTAAAGAAATGTCTCATCTGCTGCCACATGACATGATGACAGTCACAGCCTGACAAGACACAAGTAAGTGTTTCAACGACTAAATCAGATGGATCTCATGCTTTAATAGTGAACCAGAGAACAAAACAACTGTCTATTGCCGATTATGTAAGACCCACATCTTTTCCTCAAATCAGTGAGCGTCCACATGCTGCACATTGCAGACTGTGTCATATGAGTCTGGGGTTTGGGTCTGCTGATGTCAAGTGAGGCCCATTAAACTCAGCCAAAACAATGTTGCTGTGCTCACAGGCTTTGAAGGCTCTAAGTGACCTTTGGATTATTCTGTTAGAAAAAGAAAAAAGACAAAAAAGACCTAATTCATCATATGTTCTATATTTTTAAGTAACATTTGGCATCTGTAATCTAAAGCTATATATTTATTTGCCTTGTTAGTTTTGTTAAGGCATAAGTTATAGCCTGATGAGGTTTCAGGGAAACTTCCTGGGAAAACACTTTTTTTAATTAAGACTGAAACTGAGTTAAGACTGAAAGTGGCTACATTCAGTCCTAGTTATATTTTGAAATGGCAATAGTCTATTCTTTGTTGCAATTTGATAAAAAGGATTTTAACTTGACCTTATTGCCTGTTGTTTGCCAGCGACTTACTACTTACAGTTTTGTAATGCATTAAAATTTTTATCATGTGTTTATCATGCAGCATGACCAATGGCCATGCTGCATGATATGCTCCTAAATTAAGCAAAAGGCAGAATTTCCACCATTTACACCACATGTACTCAGCTATGGAAGGAGTGTTCAGGGGCCTGTGGCTAGTCCCTGATCGATATACCATGAAATGTCAGTAATTAATGGTAAATTTTCCCCTGGGATTGGCAGGAGTTGAAGCTAGGGCAAAGGCAGCAATTAGGAAGTGACAGGGGACTTGCAGGAGCGCTCCTTGCTCCCTCAAGCCCTATCAATCAGACTCAGATAAAAGGGTTGAGTGCAAGGCTAATGTTTAACCTAAAGGACCCTGTCAGGCGGTCCATAAACGGTTCCCTCTTTCTCAAAGCAAGCAGCACAAGTTTTTGTTTTAACATGGCTGACATAGTTTATACCAGCAATAATCCACACAAAAGCTGTATACCGTTTCAGAGCAGGACACCTTTTAAAGAGAAACTATTGATGTACATATATCCTCTTTTTATCTGCTGACATGTACTGTTAGGAGAAAGGAAACTTATTGCTGCTAAAGCGACTTGCAGATGACAGCTGGTAAAGACCGTAAAACATTTACTTGTGGCTGTGTTGAATAGATTTATGTCTATGTTAAGATCCTGCAAACAGGCCTCGTTCTGTCGCTGTCTGAATGGTTGTTCTTCAGGTTTAAGCCAAGACAAGGAAACTGTTGTCAAAGCAGGTTGTAAAAAGTCATGTGAGCAGAAGCCCATCAATAAACCAAACCCCTGGGAGCTAAACTGGAGTTTTAATGATCTACTACCCCAGTCCTCACGTACTATTTTCTTTTAAGACCTCAGTAGCAGAGATTAAGTCATGATCCAAACTAGAGTGAGATATGAAAAGTGACACCTGAAAATAGTTCTACAAACAGTACCGGTTTAGTCTAAGAAAAGTAAAATGTTTAAGTTTAAAAAGTGGTGTAAATTCTCTGGACTGGCCTTAAGTTTAACACCACTAGCTCAACGTAAACCCTCTGAACTTGGATCTTTGCATCAGTAATTCTCTTGAACAAACATGTGTGGTCTAGACAAACATAAGGGAACACTTACATTCCCAGTGGGTTCGACACATATAGAGTCTGCAGACAATACCAGAGTGCACACATGGAATTAGCTCTCCTGTGTTTAAACCTGTGGCTGGAATCTCAGACACTAAATGTGGAAAAAGACATGCCCTTTTGTCTGTAAGTGCATCTATCTCTCTGTGTGCCAACTCCACCTCCTGTGAAATAACCCCTCTGCTCGCGATGGGAACCCAGTCACCTGCAGAACAAGGCACTGCTTCAGAAAACCAGATTCAGATGAATCATTAACTATTAGCCTTAAATATTTTATAAACCTATAGACTCAGTAATAAGAAGCTTTTGAAACCAGACGATTTCTTATACACCATGGCGTTAACATGAAAGAGAGACTAGATCTTTCACATACACCCTTTTTTTTGTGATTTCTCTTTGAAGTTATTGATACACAACAATAGGTCTAATCATAAAAATATATATAAGACTTGATAATCAATCATTTTTGGGACCTTATTTATATTGATAATCAATCAAAGCTGCTAAAACAATCTGCATACAAAATCATTTATAAATTATTTATATTATTTAAGCAGAGCAATAAACATCAGTTTTATTAGTTCAAACATAGCAGTGCTAGTCTGTGGCGAAACTGTAGAAACTACTAGATGCTTTATTTTTAGAAACAAGAAAAGATTTTGAGAATATTCATTATATAATTATAAAAAAAACATTAAAACAGAAATATGACTACAGCCAACTCTGCAGATATGTTCTTCACAGGATTCTCTGTTGTAAGATATTTTCCCTCTGCCTGCATTCTGCTTGTCTATCTGCACACACAGACAAGGCTTTGGTGTCCCTGCAGGGCACCGCCGTCCGCTGCAGAAGCTGCTGGAGTGGAGCTGAAAGTGGTTCAGAATGTATTTGGCCAAGCTGTGGCTGTTAAGATTATCAGTGAGGCAACAATGAGATCTGTCCAGCACTGAACTCACAGACGCTGCTGACGGCTGTAGAAAAAAACAGACAAAGCAAACAACAGTATTCAACAACCTGTCCACCAGCCATGACTAAGTCAACAAGCCATGCCAGGACTCTTCTGCTCAACATGCTCAGCAGAATTCTGTCCCCTATTGAGCTAAAGTCAATCCTGCTCTGTTATCTTCATTAGAACTACAGAAGCCTAACTGTAACTATTCAATACACATAGTGACTTGAAGTTCCCAGATACATATTGGACTGGGCATCTGTCAGTTTGTATTGTTTACCTTGCAGCTATGCTTTACTTATTTTTGAAGTGTTAAGTCATTTATTTAGTAAATCCCCTTAAATAATATTTTCAAATAGATATCAAGGAAGCAATGCAGTCTAGTGGAGTGCAGTGTGGTTGCATTCATTCCCAGGATCTTGTCATGCAAATCTTTAAACCAGGAATGTTTATGGCACTTTTTATGCTTCTCTAGTATCAACTTTCCCTTGATCCACTGATACATACCCTTGCTCTACCCCCACATGCATAACACACTAGACTGCCAGAGCAGGCTACAGTCTCTGGCATCTCTCCACAGATAAGACATTGAGGACGAAGGCCCCCATGGAGGATTCCTAGGGAAAATAAATAAATAAGTATAAAAAAGTAAAAAACAGTAAAAATAAAATAAAATAAAAAGTAATCACCCAAAGTAGTAGAATTATTTAGCAGTTATTTGTATGTTTAACAAGTATCCTGTTAATAAAATAATATCATAGCTTAAATAAAATATTATAGCCTAATACTTTATATTCGACTCATGGGCAAATATATGGTGTAGTTGTAGTTTTATGTGAATGTGCTATAATAAAGTAAGATTTGTAATTTGTAAGATATCTATAAGACAAACTACAGCAGGGAATAAAAAAAGCACCAACTGTACCACAAACAAGTACATGCAATTAAAACTGCAAATAAGAAAGATAACATTTTAAACACAACAGTTCTACTCTCCTTAATGAATAACACAGCAAACCCATACTTTCGTGTGAAGTTAAGGCCTAGTATTCTGTGGTCTGACCATGTCACTTTCTGTTTTCTTCCAGAAAGCCATATGGACCCACTGTGCCTGGGGCCAAACTGGCGCCGTCCACTTCCTGGGCACAGGCAGCAAAAGAGCACACAGCTCTATATATAACCTCTTATTAAAGGAAATGTTTTCAAATGAGGCTGAAAAGATACGGTAATCGTGGCTTCAGGGGTTATCTGTCGGCAGAGTTGTTTATACTAGTGATAAAACTTGACAAAAGGCACAATACTGTATGACTGAGACTTTCCACTACTACTAAAACACAAATGCCATCAGAACAAAAAGGGTGTGCGGTCCCTTTAAGAGAAAGACAACAAGCGTATTCTTACTTCCATACACTTCCTGTTAGCAGCAGCATTAGAAAAGGTAGAAAAGTAAGGACGGAAAATAGGACAATTATCGTAAATATGAGTTCATTAAGACTTTATATTAATTGAAGCTTTCTTTATTCAAATGTGCCAAGACGTTATGGCGGGGAGAAAAAGAAAAACACAATTAATAGCAGCAGTACCCGAAAAAGTTGTAAATAAACATGATAATCAAGTAACAAAAGGTTTATCTGCTAAACCAAAAAAGCCTGTTAATGTGAATACAGTCAGTGATGTAGGAGAAAGTCATTATTTTATCAAAAGTGACACAAAACTCAGACTGGGAGAATACTTCTTTAAGCAGCCTTGCATCAGTTTGGCAAAGGCATTTCTCGGCCAGGTAAACGCATCTATGGCAATAATGACACTTTGTTCTTTGTTATTTTTATATTAGGTTTATAATAGCTAATCATAAGTCTTTCAGTAAATATCAGAATGGCTTTAAATACAAAATTGGGGTTAACTAGTTAACTTATGTGGTTTGAAAATGTTTGCATGTTGTCTTAGTTAACGTATAATTACAAAAAATGAAATGAATAAAACAAGCTGTGATCTGCATTTGTCTCTTACAGTTTAGTATGCAACATAAGCGGACTGTCTGTTTACCCCTGCAGGTGTTAGTTCGCAGGTATGCAGATGGTACTGAGCTACGAGGAAAAATTGTGGAAACTGAGGCATACCTCGGAGGTGAAGATAAAGCCTCTCATTCAGCCGGAGGGAAACGCACAGAGAGGAATACAGCCATGTTTATGAAGCCAGGCACCATTTATGTGTATCCCATCTATGGCATCTACCTTTGTATGAATGTGTCCAGCGAAGGTAAAAAGGACATTAAGCTTTCTTAAACGTTAAGAAAACAAGTTTGTCAGTGGAGTGGATTTTAGGGTTATTCTCTATGCACTAGTTTTGTCTCACCTTGTTTATTGATCCTGACTACTATAAAAGTATCTACTGAGTAAAAGGGAGTGTATCCTTGCTGATTGATGCATGTCTTGCACTGTTGCACAGGAGAGGGTGCTGCTGTGCTGCTGCGATCCCTGGAGCCATTGCAGGGTCAGTCCGTCATGAGACAGCTGAGGACAGCGAAACGCAAAGAAGGGGCGAGACAACTGAAGGACAAAGAGCTCTGCAATGGGCCTTCAAAGCTGTGCCAGGCTCTAAACATACCACGCTGCTTCGACCGTCGAGACCTGGCCTCAGACCCAGAGGTTTGGCTGGAGAGGGACCCCAGCACAAGTCCAGAAAGTGTCAGTAGTATAGTGTCAGCACCGCGCATTGGGATTGAGTCACATGGGGATTGGGCTCAGAAGCCACTGCGATTTTATCTTCTGGGGCACCCATGTGTTAGTGTGGTGAATAAAGAGGCAGAAAGACTGGCTCTATCTGGGAAAGTAATGAACAATTTAGAATCCTCTGATGTGCAGTGATACAGGAGAGCACAAACTCAAACAGACTCAACAGGAATGTTACTGAAAATAGATCACCATCTGTCACTATGAAATGATAATGTAAGATAACAATTTTCCAACAAATAACTTGGTTATAACAATTAAAATGGGGTTGTCAATTCAAGATCAGAATGTGAATTTAAAATCTGCTTTTTTGTTGTATACTTGTCCTATGGCGTTTGTTATGTATTGTCAAAGTAAAAAAAAAATTATTGTAGCTGTAGTTGTAACAGCTGAATAGACTGTGAAGTCTAGCTGTGTTTCTAATAAAAAAGTCATAGAATATATTTTTTTTATTTATTTTACAGATGTCTGGAAAGCTCCATTCCTTCAAAGCAAAAACAGCTTGTCTGATGTTAAGCATCTTTGATCCTAGAATTTCCACCTTTGGGATTCCTGGCCAGAGGTAGCTTGAGGTCTGGAATTATCATTATTCAATATGGCCACCTTGCTTTGTACAGTTAATATATTAACACATCAGAAACAGTTACAAATGAAGTCAAAACCTTGTATTTTCAATAGAGTAATAGACTTAAGGCACATCTTATATGTACAAAATAATTTAATTTGTGTAAACATTTGGCTCATAAAGAGAATTCAAAACTGCATACAAAAAATGTATCCAGTATCTCAGTTCATTTAAAATGCTCTAGTTAGAAAATATCTACTCCATTGGCGACTGAAAGATTGAAATAATAGGATCCTCATGATTGGTCACCACAAGGACACTGCGGAACTTGTCAAAGAGCGTCTTGAGCTGAGAGCGCCGCATGTTCTCATTGTACATAATCTCTTCCAGGTGGTGATGCCCTCTGAAGTAGTGCAGAAGTCTAAAGATGCAGGGAGAAAAATGGATTGAGAGATGAGAGTTTTACCAAGCCATTAACTGTGTAAATCAACCATGTGACAGCAGCTCTGATGAGAGTTGTCATTGTTGTGCAAATTGTAGCAAAAATTGATGAGTGCTACAGGGATCATCGTTGCATTTTATGCAATTTAAAATTCACAACATTCTTTGAAAGTAACTTTACTTTCCAAACAATTCCACAATTAGCGCAGTTCTTTACAGATGAAGGCTTTGTAGCACAATGAGCAACTAAATACATAATGTACAGTATACACTCATTTACCTGGCAAACATTCGTAGATCTTCTGGATTTTGTGCCGCAGGGATGTTTAGTATAACCTGCCTCTCGTGCTCTGAGAGGCTAGAGAGTAGGGTTTCTGTCATTCTTTTGTTGAGAGGTGAGTCCCCACCAGGAAGTAGCTCAGCACTGGAGTTTTCCATACTGGGACTGGTCAGGGTCATGTCATCACTGCTGGCTACACACAGTCAAACACAGATGGCGAAAGATGATCTATACCTGAATGACACCTAAAAAAAACAGGCAGAGATATGAGTCAGGACTTACTTGGGGACCCAAAGCTGAGCGCACTAGGGGTGCTGAGACTGCGTCCTCCTACTCGGGCTGACAGCGGAGGGTCTTCATCCCTGAAGCTGGGCTCATCTTCACTAGGTGGCACTAATAGACAAACGTATGTGTGCAGCTGGATTAGCAAACGCTGCTGGAGCATCCACACAACCATCTGGATCAGCTGGGCCTGCAGAAAAATACAACACTCTAAAGCATTAAAAAGAAGCTATCTCTAAATATTAATGACATTTTTGTTCAAAGTCAATGAGAGTCATGCCTCTTTGGAAGCACACTCATGCCACTTGAAGCTTGGGCTCTGGTTCCTTAGTCTAATAGTCTACTGTCTAATGGTCCTAATCCAGGTCAAGTATAGTTTAAATTGCAAATGGGTAACGTATAAACCTAAAATAGCTCAACACAAAAAGGACCATAACTCTAATCTTGTGCTCATAAAATATGAAAGCAGACGATGTCCCCTTGATTTTAATAATTTATAACCAACTGCTCTGCTCCAAAATCTGATGGGTTGTCAGAAAACAGCTGCTCCTTCTGCTAACACAATACACAGTTTGTCACTGAATTTACAAGACCAGAAATTCACTATGAATTCACCACAGTTTAGACTGCATCTAAACTGTATAGAGTTCAGCAGTGTTTCTTATGTTTGAAAAGTAATCTACTAAAATTCCATAAGGTGCATTATAATGTCAACCTTTAGCACAGTCAGATTTGTTTACTGAGATAGACTGTTTAGGGCTGGTTTAGATACAAAAATACTGTATATTGGTGCTTGTGGACTTACCTCTTGTGCAGGAGCTTCCAGTGGGTTTCTGAACTCAGCCAGCGAGACAGGCAGCGAGAACTTTGCCAACATTGACGGCAAATCATGGCCAGGAAACTGCTGTGCAAACTGCTCAGCCAATGGTGAGTATCTACCCAGAGAAGATTGCCACATGTTAAAGTGTTATGTAAAATTTTTCCATGGTAGAAAGCATCAGGGAATAAATAAACACACCAACGCTTCAATTAGTACTTTGAAGACATTTGTTTAAAGCTTTGGTGTGTATAAAGAGCCTCTGAAAATGTTAGATATGCCCATGACACTTAGGATATGTAGTAAGCGGTACTCACAGGCAGATGTTGGCATGAGGAGACAACATGTAGACATTATTCTCACACAGTGGATAGATAATAATTGCTTTGCCCCAGTAAACCAAATGAGCGGCAATTTGAAAAATCTGAGAAAATAATGAAGACACATAAATATGTAAATAATGAAAACATTGAAATAAATAAATAAAAAAACAACAGGATGTATTTGTTTTTGTTCAGTTAATTCACAGATTTATTTTTAGATTCACTCAGATATGCTTCGAAAGTATTGCCATTGTCCACAAGATGGCAGTAATACACAATGACCCGTGATTTTATTTTAATATATATTATCATAGTATTTTACCTGAAGTAGGGCCAGGTCAGCGTCCTGTGCAAGTTGCTGTAAGTTTTTCACAGCTGAGCAGGTTTTGATGAGGCGGACCATGGCAGGTGAGCAGTCCAGAGGGAGCTGGCTCAGCAGAACTTTTTCATTTTCCAACAGCAACAGTGTGTGATAGGGTCTGTGGAACCACACAACACATAAAACATCATTCTCTTGATAAAAAACACAAATGATTAAAAAAACCTAATTGTGTTCCATGTGCCTAAAATCAGTACAAGTAATGGCTGATGGTTTATGTAGGTCTTCTGAGGTAACAATAAGCAGGATGACCTACAAAGGTCATCCTGCTTATTGTTACCATTATTTTCACACAGATTCCACACAGGCAGAACCTAAAGTACTCCAAACAGTAGAGGACTAAAGGTTTGCTCAAAACTGAAGAATGACAAGTAGTACTTTGGGTTGTGCTTACTGGAATTAGTTCTTATTTATTACATATTTTATTTTAAACGTATCTTTTTATGTTTCATTTAATTTTGCATTTTATAAATGTATTCATTCAATAAACAATAAAAATTAACACTTTATATATATATATTTATATTTTTATGTTTGCCCCCTGTTATAATGTTTTGGGCTGTTCAACACATTATAAATAAAGACCTTCTGTGAAAGACTGAAACTAAATTATCAGTAAAAACCCTGGTAATGACAGCTTCTATGTGTGTTTCTGCAGTGAGAATGGGAGGAGTAAGTGTGGCTGGTTCTGATAAGCCATATTTAGTATCCTAGGCTTGCAGTGACAATTTAGCATTTGACAAAACTTATACATCCTAATCATTACAGGGCAATAGCTATTTGCACTGTGAGATTTAATGTAAACACATTGTAGTTGAATTATTATTTTTGGGGCCATCTTGATTGTTTAGGTTTCTTTACAAGCTAGCAGAAATAAAGCATTGATTTGTTCAACTCGGTTAATACTAAACATAAACTCAATAAGATGTTTAAACATAATAAAGTGTAATCACCGTATGGTTTTAAGGCTGCGCTCTAATGCTTCTGGTGGTATGTAGTTGCCTCCAGTCCTGTGGATCTTGTGCGGCAAACAGAAGCTCACCTCCAGCCAGTTGTTAATATGCAGACGCACCACACCAGTTGTACAAAGACTAGAAAAAAATGTATTTGTATAAATAATTCTAAATAATATAAATAATATAAATAGGGGATGTTTTAGAATGTAAAGAAAAAATCCCACTTCCCACACCTTTCATAGGCATCCTTCAAGTCTTTGGCGAGGTTACATTTGGGAAGAATTTGTCTGAAAGGTGATTGGGGGCTTCCATCCGCTGACCACAGAACAGAAAGAGAACATAGTTCAAACACTGTAAACCTATAATGTTACGTTCACTCATTTCACGTTAAATGCAAATGGCTCACTTTCTGTCATGGTGGTAATCTCATCCTGAACTGCCAGCATCAGTTTGGCCTCTCTGGTAAGGTACTGGCATCGTCGCTCCTCATGCTGCAGGGCTATAGCGATGCGCCGTGACAGGTTGTGCATGCAGCTGATGACTGAGGGGTCAGCATTGGCCTTCAAAAACATAACATACTAAGAAATAAAAAATAACATACACCCATAGATATAATTTGACAGTTAGGATCTAATACTGAAGGACTTCAAAAGCTGTAGCAGCAAACTGCACCAACCTCTTCATTTGCAAAAACTAACTTTTATGGAGGAACTAACAGTGAGGAAAAAATATTTTTGGTATATTGTTAAATTGTAAACTAAATTATAACAATATAAAGGCAGGTGTTAATGGTGAGTCTTTTTTATTGCTATTACAGGTTAAAAACAGTAAGGTTACAGGGCAGATACCTACACCAAAACATGACTTAGCATTTTTTTAACCCCTGCCCGCCCATTCATCTGTCTTAGTTAAAGTGACTCAGCATGGGCTGTGCCTTTTTGCAACACATGATTAAGAAACTCCCTTTTAGGTTCCCATGCTCTGACAGATAGTATATTCTGGAAAATTATCACACACTCACACCCCACCAATTCTTTAAGATTGAATCTACTATGCTCTATGTCCCACCCAGTCAGCTTCTGTTTTTTGAATAAAAATGACAGTTGGCTGTTGTTTTATTATTTATTGCTTGGTCCCTATTTACTGACTTAATTTAAAAAAATAATAATAACACATACTGTACATACCCTCAATGCAAACACCACATTAAACAAGATCATTGTAGGCATTTCTCTTTTAGGTGAAGGGTCTGTTTTGGCAACCTTTTAAAGAAAGAGAAAACACTGTAGCTTATATAATGGATGAGAACAATTTTTAATGGTTTCACAGCATATAGTTAAAGATATGGCATAACACTGTAGATAGAAAATCTAATAAAAACAAGATAGCAATCCATCAAATAAATAAATGCTAAATGGATGCATAAAATGAAATTATAAAAAAATAAGACTAGGCATACTAAATACTACTCCATCTACTATAACACTAAACATTAACATAATCTGCATCGCACCATATTGGGTGTTTCTCATGTTTATTTTTTTTTTTTGGCTTTTTGCTTTTATTGGCAAGAGAGACAGTGGATAGGCAGGAAATCAGAAAGAGATAGCCAGCAAATGACCTGGCAGAAACTGGCCCCAGCCAGAAGTAAAATTCAAGATACTCCATTTTAGGTGAGCCACATGTTTCCCTAGTTTTAAAAAAAATCAAATAACTCTTGTGTTGGTGAATATTTGTTCATGTGTCTCTCGACAATTCATACCTGAATGACGGGAGGATGCTGAAGGAGGGTAGGGTGACCAACAAAGCGAACATTGTCAATCTTCAGCTCAAACTTCTTTCCACACATGTCAGATTTGGTGGCCAGGATGGTAGTGAGGATGATATCAGAAAACCTACAAAAAGAATTACTTTCTGATATTAAAGCTTTGGCACAAGTGAGAAGGTGAGAATAGCTCTGTTTTATTATGTTTTGTCTATCCTGGTTGTAAGATGGGTTACAGTAATCAGAAGCATATTTCTTTGTTGTAATCAACACAAAAACAAAAGTTTGTGTGGTAAAAAGAAGAATATCCACATTCAAGAAAAGTTTCTGCTTGAATTAGAAAGATACATGCCAGGTTTGCTGATGTAATTCATGCTTAATTACAGCAATAAAAGATGCTAAATTTACTGTAGACTTACCCCTCAAACACTATTTGAAATATGATTTACCTTACTTTACATACTTTATTTTCTATTACAACCATAATTATATTGGATTTATAGCTTCAATGTAAATATATCAAATAGAGAAAAAAAGCAAAACTTAGAGCAAAATTAGGCAAAACAGCAATTCAGCGGACTTCAAGAAAGTAGAATTTTCTGAAATTAGGGATGGGGATCCTTGAAGGACATTACAAAGGAAGAGAAGGGGATAAAAAGACAGGGGTAGTCTAAGTATAGGAAAGGTGGTTTTGAATGATTCAATCTTACCCTGCTACCAACTGTTCGTCATTTAGTGGACAGTGTTCTCTGAAATGGGAATTGGGCCATAAAACAAGAAGAAAGAAAGCAAACAAAAGGGAAATGCAACACACTGTTGGGCTGAAGAGAGGACATCAGAACAACCCTTTCTGCAACTTGTCTATAATTTTCTATTACTGACTTTATTTTCATTATTTTTAATTAATTTATTATTCATTCACAGTCTTTAAGACACATGTTGAGCAGTGTAACCACTGGGCATCCCCTTAGCTTGTTGTGATGTGATTTAATATTTGGTAACTATAATAAATATTAACGTCTCATATTTTATTGCACCTAGATTCAAGTACCTTGCATCTCCATCTTGATCATCTGGACAATCTCCTGTTGTGTTCAGTGCATATGGACTCCGTTGTTTTGCTGATAGAAATAGAGATATTACATTTGTTTAGAATTATGACAGAAAGAATGTCATGCTTACCAAGTTTAATCCAGATTTTAATCCAATGATCCATTAAAAGCTACAACAATTAAATACATTACTCTTTACGTGTTCACCTAAGGTTTTTTAAATATTAGACGGGGTGTTGGTGTGTGAATGGTTTTATAGTATCACCATGAAACACATATGTATAGGGTAAATAAGTAAGTAACTTTATTTATATAGCACCTTTTACAGATCGAAATCACAAAATGCTTTACAAAGTGCAACAATTTAAATAAAAGAACAATAAAAATACAAATAAAACTATAATCGATCAAAATAATAGCCCAATCAACAAAAGGCTTTCTAAATAAAAGTGTCTTCAGATGCTTTTTAAAAGAATTAACTACACACAGCGACAGGGGCAGGGCGTCATGGGGCAACTGCTTGGAAGGACAGGTCGAGTGTAGTCTATAACTAAATCCCAAAATAAAAACAATGCACTTCAACTCCATAATAAACTTCCTCGTCCCAGCTAAAACAACGTAGCCTATTTATGAAAATAGCACTAATTACTACAAATATTTAACAGTTCTTAAGACTTGAAAATCTTTACTTAATCGAATTTATGTGAGAAATTAATAAATCTCTGTCTGTACAGAGACTACAGTGAAGGCTGCGTATAGGCGGCCAATGCTAATGTCAGTCCTACCTGTAATAGAGGATGGACAATCAGCGACTCCTTGGAAAGGGTACCGAAAAAGCAGTTTATTCCCCCGGCTGCCAGAACTGACCAATATGACACTAATAGGACTGGTTTTGTCGCTAGTTTTGTAGTCATTGCTTTGTGACTGAGTGTACATGGGTTTTCTATCGGCGGGAGGGTTAAACATGTTAGCATCCTTTAGCTAATGCCACTTAGCTTCAACACAATAACGTTGATCGCTGACTGAACCGACAAAACAAACATTAATCGTTATCCTGTCCCAGCCTGAAGTTGTGGAAAATAAAACTAATGCTCCAAAAAGTACAATGTAATTCGCTGGCTAAAATGTGACGCTGGCTTGCCTATCAAGTCAATACATATCCATGGCTCTTCCATGGACAGGGCGCTGCTTGTTTTGAGTCACCGTAAAGGTGTCCGGCTGCAACAAAAAAAACACAATAAGTTTAAAAGTTCCCCTATTTTTAGAACTGCGTTGAGATCGTGAAATGGAAACCAGATGCTGCCTTTTACATTTTTATTGATGTAGGCAATTGAATTGTCCTATGGATAAATTAGCATTCCCATAAGCTTTAGACAGAAAGAAAATTTCGGTTTTTACAAGTTGTCACTCTGTCCTCAGTATATGAGCTACAGTTGCTTTATTTAAAGATTCTCATTATTTTTCATCTAGATAAGTTGGAGATTTATTTTAAAGCACACATTGTAGCTTAGTGAGGTTATAATCATGAATTAGTTCTAGTAAAGAGCCTAATTTATTGCAATCAAATAGTAAAAGATTTATTAGATATGTTTAAGAGAACATTGAGTGAATTCAGATACACTCATTAAATCTAATAAAATAAAATAAAAAATAAAAATGAATCCCTCAATTTTATGTGCACAAGAATGTGGTGGGGTAAAACCAGATTTAATGTGTGCATTAATACAGTCTATTTAAAGGTTATTTCCTTTTAGCAAGTGTCTACAGATGTGTGGTGTATGTCAGTAAACCCTCAAGTTGTAAAGAGTGTGTTGTGTTGTGTAAGTAAATAAATAAATAAATACATTTTGATGGTGTTTTGCAATTTATTTTGTGGCAGCAGCTTAGATCACCATCAATACTGAATACAGGTATGGGTAAGGCAAGTTTTACATTTTCTGTACCTTTGTAATTAAAGAGACTGAAGTCTGCATCCTTAAAACTGTTACTTCCGAACAATAAATAATGTTTTAGGAAGGTTATGCATAAACATATATATATATATAACATATAGACCTATTAAGTGTAATATTTTATAATATTTTGCTCCATTTATTTTAAAATATTAGACTTTCTTCAAAACCTCAAATCGCCTGCAACCAAGATCACCAGTAGACTGCAGCAGTTTACTGTACTCCTGACATTGCACATGAGTAATTTAATCAGAAACACAAGGTAGTTTGATATGCATTTGATTATTTATTTGCATTCAGAGCGTATCCACTGCATCTGCTGCTGTCTCCTCCAGTTTAACGGTATTTCTCAGACAGGGCACGGGCCAGGGCACCTGCGAACTTGTCAAAAGACACATGGACCTCGGGGGTGAATTTGTCAGGGAACTTGGTAGCCAAGACCACCATGATGCAGTGGAACAGGAGCTGCAATAGAGAATATTCAAGTTGATAATTTAGATGATTAAGAACTCTAAGTTCTAACTCTAAGAAGTAATGTCAGCTATACAGACATTCTTTTACACAGTGAAAAAGTGTGGATAGTTATTTGCATAGTCTAATATTTACATTATAGTGATAACTTTCTTTGTTACTCCCCTGTAGACTAATAACATAAAATACCTTGAAGTTAGCAGGGTCCACACGCAGAGTGAAGGCATGCAGCTCACTGAGAGTTAAAAGTCCTGCTGCCATGTTATCAATGTTGGACACGCCTAGGCCCACTCCACCCATGATAGTCTTTCCATGCTTCTTCACTTGAGGAGAGGCAGGGCTCAAGTCCTTCCAGTGGGAGAAGTAGGTTTTGGTCTGAGGGTACACTTGAATCAGCCTGGTAAAATAAATTAATGTAGATCAACAACTGTATGATCAGTAAAATTATGAATTAATATAGTGTTACAATAGGCATTTACCTGATCAATGCATCAGCACCAATTTCATCAGCCTTGGGGGCAATTTGGCCCCAGAACTCCTTGATGGTAGTCTTGTCCTTGGCAGAGAGACTCATCTTGACTGGATGTTTGCTCAATTGTGTTTAAAGCTGTAACTGTGGGGCTTCTTATACTTGACAGAAAGCATGGCACACCCATTAAACCGAAGAGATATGCTGTGTGGCGTTTGGATGGGCTCCAAAATTTGCTGCAGTTTGGAAGAGATAAAACCTCAAGAATATTTTTGGCACCTAAGTCTAAAAGCCTTTAAAATGGAGGACAGTATTTACATCAAGTACTATTTTTAATTTCACTTTTATACATTTTATTGGAATATACTGACAACTGTATTTATTAGCTTATGTAGCACATACTAATATCAGAAAAGGCAATTTTTTTATATAGCATAAGTCATACACGAGGTAATGCAAAGTGCTTTACAGAAATAAAAGACAATTTACAAGATTTAGAATAAGAAACAAAAAAATTCAAAAATTTTAAAAGAAGAATGCAGATAAATAACAGTTTAAGTTGTAATGTAGGCAGAGCTAAAGAGAAAGGCTTTTAACTTCCCCTTGAACATCGTTAAAGATACTAATAAAAAAGTAAGAAGCCTTCAGACATTTATTTTCAAGAGATTTATAGAAACTGAACTGTAACTATAATAAACTCAAAAATATCTTAGTCCAGCAAATTTACAGTGGATACATTGATTAAAAAAATTACAAATTTTGTATACAACCATTACATTAGTAAAATATAGCCAACTTCCTCAACACTTTAGAAGCTATAATTTGTGCTTTGTAAATGGACAAACGGATATCCCTAATAACCTTCTGTTTAATTCATCAATTTTATACACTGTCAACTGAGTCCTCTCTCAATTGTAAAACATTTTATACATGTCATTTGAAGTATTTAAGTTTGTTGAAGGTGAAAGTTGTGTCAGTTGTGTGTCCGGGGCTTATCTGGAGCAAAGGGCTGGGCCTACATGATAACTTCTCACACAGACCTCATTTGACTCCATAGATGCTTCTGGCAGGCTTTTGTGTAGCTTTGAGTCCTTCATTTGACTACAGTCAAGAATGATTACAAAGAAAAAATATATTATTTGCTAAAGATTATATCAGTCAAACCAAACTTGAGTGGTTATCCAAAATTAGGACCACTAAAATGGATTTGGGCTTTGAAAACAGTGATATGCAAAAGAATAAATTACAAGCCTCAGTTCACTGATTTCCAAAATGGCATTTATTTATTTTTGCAAATTAACTATATTTTTATCCATAATCTGTCTCTAGATATTTTTTGTGACAGCAAAGGTTTGGCTGTCTCTCTAACTTGGGAGGTAGAAATGTGTAATCCACTTCCAGCCACTAATAAATAAGTTATGTGCAAAGTTGTTTATCAGTTGTTTGCTATTGCTGCATGGTATTAACTAAAAAACCCATTCGCTGAACTGACCCTTCCTTTAAACAAATGTTTTACATTTGTTTGAAAAAAAGTGGTTAACGTTGTATTGATGAGTGACACGTTCCTGAGAAAGTCTGATGCAAGGCCACTGGACATCACTCCAAAATCATAATGCAGTGGAGTCTATTTTTTGCTTTTTGTGTTATTAATTCAGCTTTATGACGCAAATGTGCTGGGGGTGCCCCAAACCTACCGCAAGGAGGGTTTAGTGCCAAGCTTTGGAGCGTCCTCTTGTGGACATAGAGTAAGTCTGTATCCTTTTGCTGCTTCTCATTTAATACACATTCACATTATTCAGTTTCTTCATCTTATTTGTTGTGTTTACTTGTTGTATTTAGACAGTTTACTTATTTTCATGTACCAATACTTAATACTTAATACGTAATAATAGCCCACTATAAGATAATTATAAGATGATTATGATTAACTGTTTGCAGAAATACTGTAAACAAGGGTGGAGTGTATGAAGGGTAAAATAAAAACTTTAAAGCATTTTTATTTTATTTTATTTTTTTTTGCTAGAAGTTAAAAAACCTCCTGATATTGTACACAGCCTTAATTTTAGCAAAGTAAAAAAAATAATTTGAGTGGTAGAAGGCCCCACTGAGAACACTCTCGAGTCACTTTCAAAGTCACTAGTAAATTCTATCCTATTCTATCCTATAAATTACTGTGGAAACCGGACCAAAGGAATAAAAAAAATATTTCTCTTATAAGTCAGTGCATTGCATGGGGCCGTCTAGAACAGGTTGAGATGTCAGAGAAGGTTTGTGGACCCCATTTGACTGCCCCCATCCTGTTCAGGAAAATAAGAGATATATTAAGGATTTTGTAACTTTTAATGTAATAACATTTTCTCAAAAGACCAAGAATAACTCCGTACCAGGACAAGTTCATTCTGCAGTTGAGGGCCAGACTGTATGTGGTGGCGAACCACTTCTGCTAACTGTTCAATACTGTAATAGTAACTGAATGTCATTGTAATACATATTTCCTGTTATAACACAAGCTGAATCTGTTAATATGCACATAATATGATATAATACAGTGCAGGCTTCTCATTACTTCACGAAAAAGTGGAGATTAAATATTGCAAACCTCTTCAGTTCAGCAACAAATTTTTCGTTCATCAACTTCCTCATACTGCTGAAGGTTTGCTCTGCCCTGCTTTGAAGAATGTCCACCTTTGCTAGACCGTGACTTTTTATTAGAGCAATGCGCACCTTTGCTGCGTCCTCTGGAAAACACACACACATGCAGACAATTCAAATGAAACATACAAACATGAGATGGGACCTGTTCGAGGGTTATTGTGAAGATCAGCTATGTTAGAGGAAAGTGATTAAACAAGTCTATAATGAGTTACCTTCTTGGTTCAGCGCAGCTACATATTCATTATAGAGACTTTTAGGTTTGATGTCTGCTAGGTCATCATGGCTGGATGCCTGATTTATAGAGGGAGTCCCTAAAAAAGTTGAAATTAGAAAGAAACAAGGCCATCAAAAAAAAAAAAAAAAAAAATCACTCAATTATAGTCATGTTAATAATCTGATAAATGTATAGGGTTGTCTAACCACTTTTATTTGCGCTTGGAGAAGGCTTTTTCCACTTCACTTCTTCTCCATCCTTTGGCTGTTTAGTCTCCGTCTCCCACGGCTGGGCTTCTGCTGAAATCTAAACATAACATATACACTTAGAAAACACAGTCTTTATTATATTCAGTAGTTAATTATACAGTAGAACATTACCAAATTGCTAATAATTGTGAGTGCCTCTTCATAATCAGAGAGGAAGTTTTCACACTGTGGCAAAAGCAGAAGAAGGAAAATACATCAAACAATATTTTATTATTTACAACCGCTTTACTAATAGTTCTGGAGTAAGTGGCACAGATCGCTCCTGTAAATACATTGAAATATATAATTACCTTTTCAAGTCGAGTCTGTCCCGGAGAATGTATCTCGGAGTTCAGGCTTGAAAGGAAGACATCAAATAAACACATATTTGAACAAGAAAAGATTGCAACAGGAGTTAAAATAAAGTGTACATTATTTTCCATCTCTTACCGTCCGGATTTGCCCTTTCCCTTTTTGTCCTCAGTCTGAATGTGCATAGTTGCAGATGGCCGTTCATCACTAGAGAGACCAAACTAAAGCTTTCATTTTATATTAATTTAAATTGTAAGCATACAGTATATCCATGTTTTATCATACGCATCTCATCTTGCCTTTTTTCCACCAGATCATCAGTGTTCAACAGAGGAATGGAGCTGCTCAGATAGTAGGTTTTAAGAATAGAAATAGTGTCCTGGAATCGCTCCAATTCAACCTACAGTAACAAAAAACCTATTGTTAAACATTCTATTCTTTAACAAAACGCATATACACTGCACAACAGACATGATTTGTGATTAACCAAATGGTGATTTAAGTAAATTACATTTTTTTTTTAATTTAAATCAACCTGTATAAGTGTTGAGTGGTGGTTAAGGAGAGCAGCAGTGTGGTCTAAAAACCACCCATCCTCCATGACAGCAGCCATCTTCATCTCATTTTCCTCCTTACATTTCTCACTAATGTCCCACAGTTGTTCCAGTAGGTCCTTGCCCATAAAATACATGTTAATACTAAAACTGGGGAGTTTTTACTTCATGCTACATTCTTCAAAGGGAAACCTTACATCCAGTCTTTGGTGAAGCTCTGCCTTGGTTTCCTCTTCTCTCAGATCAAGAGGAATGTGGTTGAAGTCCCTCTGCCACTGAGAAACTAAATCTTGCTTCACATCTGGACGGCCCACGTAACATTTAAACTCCTCACTGCAATTACATTTTAGAGAATGAGCTGAAGAACAGAAAAAACAGGGAATGCAATAAAATAATTAAATGAACAACTTAAAGTACCTGATTTTGAAGAGGTGTGGGTCAATGATGGCGCACTGTAGGCGCAGCTCTTGCAGCACTGCTTTTATTTTACTCACGTAAGATTTCAACACAGTGTCCCAGTGGAGGCAAAGTGATGCTGCAAGGCCCTGGGTTACATGTGATGTGGAGTCAGTAAAGCTCACTCATCAGTAAATACACTGAAAATAAACAGCTGGTAGAGGAATGTAATTTTAACATAAAGAACTTGTGTCTCACCGGACGCAGTGGATCATCAACATAACTGTTCTCATTGGACAGCGATAGTTTCCTTAAAGGCCCTTTTGATCAGACATGACATAAATTCTAATTTAACAAAACAACTGAACAAATACCTCTCAAAACCCAAACTCTAATGCAAAATAAAATATTGGAATAATAAAATACACTGTATTGGTCCACAGATTCTGGTGTAGCTGCAAAAGAGGGCACAGGAGCTGTACCATTGTCTACTACTTCTAGCAATTACTGATGATAGTGTCACAGATAATTCAAACCCATGGGATGTTACCTTGTGGTGGTTGCTTTTTAACTTGCTGCATGATGGACTCGACCGTCTTTAAAAGCTCCTCTTCTTCTATGTTTGCATTAACACGGACCAAAATGTTCTGTTTAGCTCCAAACCATTCTTCTAGATCTGACCAAGTTTCCTGAAATGCTGTAATTCTAATAGAAATATCATTAAAGATTAGGAAGACAAATTCTAGTAAAAATATGACTGTGTAGGCTGTTATACCTGTTGGAAATCACTGCCAGGTTATGTTCTTCTAGAAACAGCAGGACAAAAGAAGCAGTTACAATGCCACAGTGTATTGAGCTTGTGGGTGTATTTTAAACAGATACAAAGTAAGAACATACCTGTCTGATTTACTGCTCGTGATGCAACAGAGTCATCTGGAATTTCCAAAAGCAAAGCCAGGTCTAGTGCTGGAACTGAGGTTGGTGGTGCTTTAGGTAGATCAGGATCTTCACCAAGGTTTGTCCAATTGCTAGAACCTGGATTAACGGTCCCTCCAAGGGCTTTCTCAAGCAGATAGGCCTGGGTGATGTCCACAGGAAACCCATCCAGGATCCAACCTGAGTTAGCAGGAATCTGTCTGAATAAAAAAAAAACACAAATGTTTACTGTAGCATTGCACACACATACATTATTTTCATTTTACCATACAAGCCTACCTGATCGCTTCTGATATAATGCCCACTAGTAGTTCATTAGAGAGCCCTTTGCCTTCACTCATCTCTTTGTCTGCTGCTGCTCCAAACATGGCCCAGGTGGACAGCTGGAAATGGGAGCAAAGCAAAGTGTTAAATGTCAGAAAGTTACCATTACCATGCCCGTTTTGAAAACAAATACAGCTGTTGGTACAGGTTCTACATGAGTACGAAGCAACCTTTTAAAAAAATCTATTCTTTCCTTTGTGTCTGTAATTTTATCTTGAAGGTCCTGATCTAAAAAAAAATTATTAAATAGTGCATAACATTAGAATAGAGTTCATTATCTCCCACCAAACACCATATATTTTAATTACCAAGTACAAAAATAAAAACCTACTCTCTTGTTCATTGTTTGCTAGTTTATGCAGCTCTGAAACCTGTAATATCTTTAAAATGGAGAATGTTAAATTTAATAAACAATTGCTTTGTCAATGTATTAGACTTACCTCAGCTCTATTGTGGTGTGCCCTGAGCGCCTCTTTAACCAATTTGTCAATAGATAAGACATAGAAACCATGAGCTGAGGCAGAAAATTCATAAATCTCAGTACCACTGTTTGTAGTTTAATAATCTCAAAAGACAAATGTGGTGTACCTTCTGCAATCTTGGCCAGGCAGGTAGTCTTTCCAGAACACACCTTACCCAGGACACAGGCTTTGAGGCTGAAGTGAGGAAGTGGAGGTACAGACTGTTTGACAGCCATTTTCCTAAACTGCACAATTACAAGTCCAAGGATGTTGTTGTTAGTCGGTGGTAACTTGGTCTGCCCTGCTTCATCTGGACACGCCCACTCACCAACCATGTTCTGATAGAAATAAACTAAAACTTAGAAACTAAGAAAGGTCTCGAGTCAAAACTCGGGTAAAAAAGATGACACATAAATACTGATTTAAGTCAAAGATTAAGGCTTCCTGAAACTCACAATGTATTCATTATAGTCATGGTTGTTCAGTATTTCCTGTTTCAAGAGATCTGGCTGCTTGTCAGCCTGGTCCTCCTTTTCATTTAAAGTTTCATAAAGAGGCAGACCACTCATTACCAATTCCTTCCAACGTCTCATCTGTTTCCTTGGGATGAGGCTGGACATGATACAGCACACAACAGCAGATTGAAAAAAGGTTATGAATAGACTTTAGTAATTTGGGGACCTTCAAAATAATGCTTAGTAAAAGAGAGTATTATATGTATCTTATGTAACGCTTCTCAGTGTTGTGCAATTTAACTTTATCAACATTAACCTCAAGAAAGTAGTAAGATTACTTATGAATGCCTTGTCTTTTTCTTATATTATTAACTTACACATTTATGTATAGATCAAAAGCTATCATCAAAAGGTGAGTTGTGAAATAGTGTTTCTAATTTATATTGTTACATACTTCCCAGTGAGTAGACGATATTGTCCAACCTTGGTCGCCAAGTCCACTATTTGTCCCACAATTTCCTTGCAGCTCTCAAAGTGCTTCTTGTATCTATTCTGCTTCCGCTCAGCAGCCAGTCTTTCACAGAAGTCAAGCTTGCTCCTGATCTCCTCTGCTCGGTCCAACCTTTCCTGATGAACTAAGGCCTATGACAGTTCAGTCAGATGGTTAAAAAATGTAAATCTCATCTTTGTTTGTAGGAGTAATTGCTGTCATCAATTCACATCAAAGAAAGGTGAACATTTATATTATCCAAAACATATAAGGATTGAGAAAGTATAAAACTATTTATTCTTTAAACCCATGGTCTCCTGTTGGCCTAATACTGTGCGTTATAGGAAAGACATAGTTGATTATCTCACCGCCTCTCTCTCCAGAGCTTCCTGAAAGTCCTTCTCTCTCCTTTGCTGAATCTGCTGCTCTCGAAACAAGCGGTTCTTCAAAAGCACTTCCTTCTGCGAGTGGATCTGTAGGAGCTGCGCCACCATCCGTTCCTCGTCCTTTGTCTGACGTGTGAAGCGCTTTACCAGGGACTCTTTATACTGTGCATCCTGTGGATTTTAACACGAGTGCCACAGTGAGATTTGAAGGATGAGATGAGAATGTGTACTTCAGGTCTAAGGATGTCACCTGCTCAGCTTTACATGCTTTGAACTGCTCCACAAGGCACCGAGCTGCTCTTTTCTCCTGTTGCTCTCGAGCGAATGCGTCCACTTCCAGCCTTTCTCGGATCTGTTGAATGTACTGACAGTTGGACAGCGTTGATTGTGCTTTAACACCATGAGATTCATTCTGAGGACGACATTCCTCCAGGAGCAAGTCTCTGGGAAGTGGAGAGCCACTGGGTCATTAAGCAAACTTTTTTTTAAATCACACATACACAAATTTGATATATAGTGTTAGTTTAATAAATAATATCCCAAAATGGCACTCATGCTTTCAGTGTATGGTTAAAATAACTTAGTGCCATTCATCTGCTAAACTTGCACTTATTGATTCATTTATTCAATCTAAAACATTTGACTGACTAATGATTTAAAAAGTAGATTTATTATATAAACACATACAATGCAAAATATCATGTTTCCATTTCTCTGACCTTGAAGGAAGAGTAACCAGTTTTCTTGTGTATGTTTCAAACTGCTCTATTTCATTCTGAAAAACAGGCAAACAATTATAAAAGCCTACCAAAAACACTTAATTTACAACAAAAGAGTGCTATAATCCACTTTCTTTAAAACAAATCCTACCGTCTGGGCTGGCAAATACATTTTTAGGGAAACTTTGAGTTGAGTTAGTGTCAGACCTGTGCTTCTTTCTGTTTTCGCTGCTGTTGTTCTAGTTTATTTTTTGCAGATTTGTGCACTCGAACAGTAGTCTGATGACAAGGCAAAGATGGAACATTTTTCTGGCGCAACCATGCGAACAAATGAAATAATAGTATTAGTTATCATCACAGCTGCTTATATTAATAGTTCTCCAATGATACCCAATGCCTAAAACTGTATACATCTTTCTTTTTAACTTGGAAGTCTGAAAGGTTTTGATTGTTAAGCCGCACAGATATGTGGTTCATTTGGTGACCTTTGTCCTGATAGTTGTCTGCATTGAGTCTTACTCCTTTGTGCAGTCTCTAAAAAAGGCAAACATGATAGACTAACCAAAGGGCTCAACTGCAATCTCACAACCAAAGCAGAGCCTTTGTGTCTTATCAAACACACTGTAATGATTTGCTTTTATTGAATGTAACTGCTTTAATGGATATAACTTGCAATGATCTCTGCATAGAGTCCACAGATCATAGACACTGAGGATTAAAGTACAAATTATGGGTTCCAATATGCTGTTGTAGTGCTGTTGTATTAAATGAATTTGAAATACAATATCAACATATAGTTGTGTCAAACAAACCAGGATAAGAGGCACAGGACGTTGTTACTAAATATTACATGCAATTCACTCACATCAGAGTACATTTCCTGTTGTTTTTTGCGCAGACGGACAGCAGCTGGCATGTTTCCCCTGATGTCCATTTTTGTTTTCTTTTCCAGTGTAACATAGAGCTGGTAAAGGAGGTGTGTGGCAGCTCCGTGCTTCTCTTGCATTAGTTCCTGAGCTGTGGTCCCATCAAATGAGATCCCAAGCGACTGCAAAGTTGGCTCAAGGCGGTTAAAATTGTTGACCCTTGTGGTGGAGTTGCTGTCAAAAAAAGGGGTGTTTACTGTAAGACACTTCTCTTTCAGGCTCATTAAAAGTCTGTACTTACTCATTTTTAATAAACATATCAAAGTCATTTTGCAGGTTATATTTATACAGTATCTCTCCAATAAGGTATCCACTGGAGAAATCCATGGAAAAGGTTTTTGGCTCTGTAAAGATTCACAAGAAACAAACATTTATGTTCTTTGAATGCATTGGTCTAAAATGGGTTGTATATATATCTGGTAAAGAGGGGTTGCATATATAGGCTGAAGCGTATTGTTGATTATGCACTCCTGAAAAGGCTTTTTTGTGTCATTGCCCTCAGCTTGACACCTGCGTTTTAAATAAAAGTGGTCAGCCACCTGTGTAAAGGTGTGTTTTCTGAGGGAACTAGATATTTACATCTTCCTTGGAGAATATTCCTTTGCACAACTTTGCAACTCATTAATTTGTCCAAGCACTTAATGTCAGCCTAAACCAAAAGATGGGTCATTTCTCAACAATATCTATTGAAACTTTATCTATTATCCCCACTCAAACACGGCACTTATGGAGCAGTTTCTGTTTATTATCAAGCGATCACCGTCTAAGGTCACGTTGTTCTACATATATTAATCTATCTTTATGTGGATTTTTACGTATTTTTTGTTAATATTTAGGTGTCTAGGGTTTGTATGAAAGTAATTTTCTTTGAGAGAAGGCGACGAGAACGTTGTTATCATCTCGCGCAATGCTCAGGCTAGCTGCTAGCTTAAAGCGCAGTGTGGTTACCTTTTCAATAACTGGACAATTAAGGCTGAAAGAAATCCAGATTCTAACCTATCTAACTCCCAACTAGTGACTGTAGAAGGGCCCATTCTACCGTCAATGCTCCCAACCAATGAAAAACCACCAGACCAGTGTATGACACAAGCTTTAAGCCTTTTTAATTTTTTTATTTTAATATGGACCACATATTAAGCGTATGTCTCAGTTACAGCATGGCTTAGATTATGGTCCAGTCTGCTTTTTTGGGAGAGTGCTGACAACTTTCTACTGAGGGGAAATAAATGATCAATTCATCGAGAGATATAACGCTAGCTAGTTTAATTTACAAAATAGACGACTGAACTGTCAATTTATGTTACGAGGTCTATTCCAAATAAAAACACAGCATAATTTATCAGAATTGAGCAGCTTACCAATAACCTGAGAGAGCCGCAGCTCCCCATTCAGCCATCTGCACAATATGTTCGTCATCTATTTTTTCTTTATTTTTATTTTTTTAGCCTAAAAACCGACAATGTGCAACTTTACGAGGAGTGAGTGCGTCGTTGTCATGGTTACAGGGTTGCCAGATCGGAAATGCAGTTTTGGTTATTGGAAAGGTTCAAGATCTCCCCTGACTATCAGTCTTCACAGTTTGAAGGAAAGTGATCTGTTCCATTTTTTTTTTCAAGAAACAAAAGAAAACTGTTATTCGACAGTTCTGTTTTTTACTGCCAACCCCACCATTCTGTATACCGTCACACATGCTACATTATATGCCTTCAGCTCTAGACATTTTAAAGTCTGATATTAATTCACAGGTTACAACATTTATGCACAGGACCTCTGTAAATGCACAGAGGATGTGCTTGAACATGTAAACCAGATTCTTAAAGCTACAAGAAACCTGAATTTAAAATAATTTTAGAAATGATTTCATAACTACAGGGGATGTCTCTTTTGAGTTGAGTAAACAAGACCAAGTAACAGTAAAAGTTACTATATAAAACATTTACTGTTTTGAAGTATCCTATTTATGAAGGTGTGTTTCCCAATGAATGTATATAAAAGCATCATGCCAGTTATACGCAGATGATACTGTAGTTAATGTGCATGCAAAATCTAAGCAGCAGGCGTCTGAGAATCTGTCATTTGGAATTGTGTCACTCTATATGTAATTGTCTAAAAAACTCCTGTTTACATCACAATGTTGGTAAAACTGTATGTATGTTCTTCTTCTTCTATGTAAGTCCACAAGTAAAGAGCCAGATCCAACAGTCATGGTGGATGGAGAAGCCCTAAAGTGGTACAAGAGTACAGGTATTTAGGAGTCACTATGGACACAGTTGGAAAAACATAATCATTTATTCAGACATAGTATTTCTTAAAAATACGTCTATAAAATAATCCATGGTCTTACCCTTCTACCATTAAAGGAGTACATATAAATTCAGACACAACCACATTATCATCAGTAAGAGGAGACTGCAAAATCCCAATTAGAAAACTTTATTTGGACAGTCTACCTTTTCAGTCTGTGCTTAACATTCCTGGACCACAGTCCCCCCCAGAACTAAGAAACATCACACCACAACATCTTCTCCAGATAACAGTGGTTTTTGGACAACCAGATATGTAAACATAACCTGGACTAATGTAATTGTTTTTATAAACTAACAAATGTGTTTTAGCAGTGTTTTATTGTTACCTTAGTGTTATATTTACTTGTATTGATGTGTTTTTTGTATAATGTGTGTTCTAAACACCTAATGTTATGTGTCTGGATGTTTGTCTTTGTCATGTTAAGTCCTTTTTGTTTACCATCAACCTGCCAATGGGACAACTGATGAAAATTAGCCTGCATGGCTAACTCTGGTACATTTAATTGCTGGTCTAACTAACACATGTTGACTAATGTGCACTGTCCCATATTAAATAAATAACCATAAACATACTTTATCCATATATTTGGATTACCTCAAATTCACGTGAAGTAATCCATTCAGTTTAGATTTACTTGTGTATATAATATATTTTCCACATAATAATAATAATAATAATAATAATAATAATAATAATAATAATAATAATAATCAATTGTCTTTATCTGAAAATCTGACAATAAAATTTTATCAAAAAGAAAACTTCCAAACCAGATGGATGTATTCATACATTTATTAACTGCATGCTGAATAAAGCAGTGTTTTTTGTTTGTTATCTTCTGTTGCAGTTTATCTGTACTTCTCAGACAGAGCCAAAGCCAGGGCAGACAAGAACTTGTCCATGGCCACATGAACCTCAGGGGTAAATTCATCAGGACACGTAATGGCCAAGACCACCATCAGGCAGTGGGTCAGAATCTGTAATAATACACAATCACATATGTGTTACATAGGAACAGTACAGTATTTTCTGATTATATATAAAAGATAAATGAGATTTACCTTGAAGTTAGCAGGGTCCACACGCAGAGTGAAGGCGTGCAGCTCACTGAGGTCCAAAAGTCCGCCTGTTAAGTCATCAATCTTTGACACAGCATCACCTACTCCTTTCATGATAGTCGCACCGTGCTTGACCACTGGGGCGGAGTTGGGGCTGAGGTCCTTCCAGTGAGAGAAGTAGGTCTTGGTCTGAGGGTACACCACGATCATCCTGGTTAAAGGTAAAACATTGATGAGTTTTAAGAGCCACTTATGTTTGGCCCGCTGAAACAACATGTCATATTAATTTCAGTTTGATATTTACCTGGCCAGAGCATCTCTTCCAATGTTGTCAGCTTGTCCTGAGATTGTGGTCCAAAAGCTCTTGACCGTGGCCTTGTCCTTAGCAGAGAGGCTTGTCATCTTGACTGTCAGTAGTTGCTGTGTTTAGTGCAACCAGTGGAGGGCTTTATGTAGGATGCTATGTGGACACACCCAGGACCACCTTTAAGAGGCCTCATAGGCGGTCCTTGTAAAGATGAGATAATTTGTAGAAACAATGGGGCCCAGCATCAAAGAGTTTACATAGTTTACATCCTAAAAACAAAATTGTGCTGGTATAGGCTACTTCATAATTGTCTATAATAAGAATAAGAATACGAACATAGCTGGTGTTATACTACAAAGGCTACACTGGATAAGTCAGTAGAAAGTCAACAACTATCTTTATCCTTCTTCAAAACCATCTCACTAAATAAAAACATAGATGTTCAAAGTTTTGGGCAATCCTTTTGAAATCCTTTATGACTTTCTACACATGTTTTTATTTGAATAAAATTTGTATTTTTATAACGATTAAACTTTGCCTCTTAATTAAACCCCAGCCATATTATTTTGTAGAGGGGAGACATTTATTACCATGCATATACTATATATATATATATATATATATATATATATATATATATATATATATATATATACAGCTCTCCACTGTTTAAAACGCTATGAGAAAACCCTAAAGTCCTTATAATAAATGTTTTTTCTGAAAACAGACCTTTTAGTAACAATCATTTGAACTATTATTAGCAATATAATTATCAGCTGAACACCACCCGAGGTTCTTTTTTTGCTGTAACTCTGTGCCAGCACCGGTTTTAGCGCTTATCTGAACCTCCTAACATGAGGGTGTAACCCCTGAAAGACAGATAAGTGTGTGGTGCATTTAAAAAAAAAAAAAAAAAAACTATTTCAGTGTGTCAGATGTTAGACCTGCTCTGCTCACCAGGATGCTTTTTTTTCCCATTTCTCCATAATAATTCTTATACAGTGTGCTCGCCACAGCTGATGATTGTGTTTTCCTCCAGGCCCCTGTGGATTACCCTCTCCTGTCCCTGTCTCTGTTCAGGGTTCTGATCTCTAGACACTCCCATGAGACAAACCACTCACTGTGTGTTGTAATAAATAATATGCCTCTAAACTGAGCAGAACTTAGAGAACATTAACTATGCTAATCTTTATGTCTGTGAGCAGCATGTTCAGTGACCACGTGACTTATTTTGGAGCCCCTTTGCTGTACAGTGTTTAACTATAACTATGTGTAGTTTGCTATTACAATGTCTTTTTACAAGAAAATAAAATATAATAAGTCTTTATGAATTCATTGGCATGTTTGTTAACCTTGTAGCTGTAGTCAATATGTAAAAATATGGTTGTAGAATACTCATAAAGTGGCTTCATTTTGTCTCCCACTGGTCATAATTAAACTTGGTATAGTCTTTCAACCCCTTGTGTGAAACATGTTTTTTTATGTAACTTGTTGCAACAAAGTCAGTTCAGATTTTTTTGACACAATGACTGCCCCAATAAAAAGTGTGTAGCCCCATGATGACCTTCTAACCACAAAAGACAACACAAACAGAAGACTTTGAACACAGATGCTGCTTTAATGTATTTATTGCGTCACATTTGCAGAAGTTCTGTTCATATGCATATATACAGGGTCCACACGCAGAGTGAAGGTGTGCAGCTCAATGAGATCCAAAAGTCCTCCTTTTAAGTCATAAATCTTTGACACAGCATCATCCTCCCAGTGAGCGAATGGCCTGAGGGTACACCACGATCATCCTGGTCAGCTTCTGTTGACTGCTCAGATCAGATTCAATCAGTTTCTTACCATATTTACCTGGCCAGAGCATCTATTGCAACGTTTTTGCCATATACTTAGACTTTGTTCCAGAAAGATTTGACTTCTTCTTTGTCCCTTTGAGAATTGTCATCTTGACTCTCAACAGCTGTTGTTATCAGTGAGAACAGTGGGTGTTTTATACTGACACACTTTAGACGCCCACAACCACCTTCAAGAGGCCTCAGAGGTGGTCCACATGAAGAGTGTATGAGATAAAACACTCAATAATAGAGGCAAAAGGTTCTGTTAATGCTACTATAAAACTAAATCTAGCCTTTGTCACCTTTAAAATATGCTTAATAAATGGATTTTATGGTTTAATAAAAAAGCAGTAGAAGATGAAGGAATATTAAAAATGGAGCATAACACAATAACAAAATAAAGATAAAGTCTTCCAAACACTGAGTTGATTTAAATATTTCCAAAGAAAATTACAATTAATTTTATTATTTATTTAGGTGTCATCTTAAAAGATGTCTTTATCTCTGCAACAAAAGCCTTGGGAGGATCCATTTCAAACAAAGATAAGCCTTGTATGTATGTAGAACGTACACTCAACATATGCTTGTCAGCTGTAGTGTCATAAAAGTACAGCTATAACTGCATTGTCCCACACTAATATAAACTACTGCATAGAGCATCATGTCTTATCACCTGACAGCTTTACTCATTGTTTTAATTTTTGTCCACAATTCCGCAGGTATGTCTTGTTCTGTTACGGTGTTAATAAAATAAAATAAAAATGTGGCTTTTGTGTTGGAGCTCCCTCTGGCGGATAGTTTAAAACATGCAGAAAGAAAGGAGTCCCCCACATTTTTTAAAGTTTTTATTGTGTTTATTATCCAAAATGCACAAGTAAGAGCATGAAAAACCGAATCTTACATAAACCTTCATAAAATAAAGCTGCTGTGCCATTACAGAAAAAAGATGTAAGCTTGTAAATTCTAAATGTATAAAAAGATAGATATTTAAATAAAAAGGAGAGTTTATAAAATTTATTTACTAAAAAGATAAGAAAACTGTGAAGTTTTTTTTTTAAGAGGAATAAAATTTGACATCAATAGCCTCTGCACATTTGTTCAAACATTTTTTTAAACATTTAAAACATAATAACAACCTTTTCATATTGGCATATATTATTATGACATTTTATATATCTTACATGGCACATCCTTTTCAGACACTTTCTGGATCCCTGCAAAAACTTACCAACATCAGTTTTCTGTGTTTTTCAATCTTTCCTTAACATTTAAAAAATTGTAACTTTCACCTTTCCTTGAAACCATTGGAAATACATTTTTATGTATGAAATTAAAAAAAAACTTTAGTACCATTGTTTCATAGCTCTCTCTTGTTTATGTGGTGCAGACTGTATCACAGAAAGGCTAAAAGGGAAATACATCTTTAGGCTACTCAATGTGATGTTGCAGCCACACAAAACATATGCCCTCTATTTAAAAATTCTGTCTAGAAATCAAAAATACTGTGATCACTGGGAGCCCTGAATTAAGATTAAAAACCAATATCAAAAATACTCTAGAGTAAATAATTCTTGTATATAAAGCTGGATATACTGTTGAACTGGTGGTTTCTGTGATAGCACCAATGAGATTGTTGATGCAAGGACACTTATTCACAACTTTGTTATTTTGAATGAATGTGAAGTTTAAAACACACACAACAAATATACTAATATTTAACAATGATCTATGAAGTAACTATTCTGAAACATGGATTTAACAAGTGTATACACAAAAACAACAGTAAATGTAATTCAGTGACCCAAGTTTGTAAGTGCTATTAAAACAGTGTGAGAAAAAAAAACATATTGCAAAGTAATGTTTCTAGAACTGATGTTATGTTTTTCAGCCTGTAGCACATTATGACCTTCAAACGTTACAGTGGCTGAAGCTGTTATTATCTTAACTTAAAATGTGCTTAAGTTACACAGAGTTAAAACACACAGAGCTTCTTGTGACAGAGACATGAAACATCACACACACATATGAACAGTTGATGGAGAGTGGCCGTAGAGATGCAAAGGCAGTGTTCACTTTAACTCACTTGAAGGAGGAGAGGAGCCCAACAGTGGAGACTTAGGAGAGACCTAGACAAAGTGAAGAAATGAGGGCATTTATTGCCACTATACGTGTACAGTATGAGTCGGCTTAGTTGATCAAAACAATAAATGCATTAATTGTAATAAACACTATCAACAGCAGTAACCATAAAAGGGTTGTCAGTCAGTTGTGTGTGTGTTATCACTGTAAGCACTTACTGGAGAAGGAGGCTTTGCAAAGTTGAGGTGAGCATACAGAAGCACAGCAATATCATTCTGACTGGCCTCCAAGGCTATAGACAAAGCAGTGCTGCCATCCTTTCAAAAAGAGCAAATTATATGTTTGTGAGACATCTATTAAAAGAAAAAGAAGACTATAACGGCACAAATAAATACTCACGTTATCAGTGAGTGTTGCATCGCAGCCCGGGACAGACAGAAGCTGTCGGACTATGTCGACGTGGCCGTGCTCGCAGGCACACATGAGCGCAGTGGAGCCATCGTCATCGCGAATATTAACCTGGGCCCCGCACGAAAGGAGCGCTCGCACCATGTCCCCTCGACCGTGACTGACTGCGAGCATCAGCGCCGTCTGACCAGCCTGAGAACAAGTTGCATATTAATCAACACATCTACACCAACGTATAATGTACAGATTTCTTGCATTTGGGTAATACTTGAAATTATGTTTTTATTCATCTGTTTTTATAATAAATCTTTATTTATAGAAGGAAGAAAAATCTGTTATATCATATAGTTGTTCGCAAATACTATATAATATCTGCAATATTAAGACAGAAGTGCAGTAACACAAACGAGCAGCAGAGGGCCTACCTGGCTGGCTTTTGCGTTGACGTCCCCTGTGCGCAGCAGCTGCAGCACGGTCTGAAGGTCTCTGTCAGAGTGAAAGGCCGCCAGGGCCGTCAGCATGATGGCTGTGTATCCGGCCTTGTTCTGCTTGTCAGCGTTACACAAGCCTGTCAGGTAAACGAGGTCAATCAGTGTGGCAGGGGAAAGAGCAGCAGCAAAAGTTACGTGTGAGTGATGGACACAGAAGATAGATAAAAAAGAGAAAACATTTTTACACAAGTAGTCTAAGTTGAAGTTGAATGAACTATACTATAAAAAAGGAAGCGGTGGTATATATTTCTTGTCCAAATGATATACTGTTATTAGATCCATTTTTTCCCTGACCTGTGTCAAGCAGGAGTTTGACAATGGGAAAGTTGGAGTGAGAGACGGTGTAGTGGAGCGCAGTGTTCCCATTTCCGTCTGCCATGTTGATCACAAACTCCAACAGCTGAGGGGAGACTGAGACAAAGGTGTCCATGTAACTCTTTACAACAACTGGGTCCGCCGCTTTGTGACAGGACACACGCAGCCACTCCTGCAGCACGGTGGTGTAGGCCGTCCGCTGAATCAGACACAATCAGCACAGTGCCATGTCATTGAATGCAGTGTGTAAACTCTGAAGGCAATTCAAATCAAGTACATACTGCTGCTTGTTGGCTGAAAGCGTTTGGTTCCCCCAGGGCTTTCTGCAGGGCATACATAGCTGACATGAGGCTGTCACTCAGTTCCAGTCTGATAAAAAAAATCAGGGAAAAACCATGTCAGTCACTAAAACTAAACTAAACACTATCATGTGCACAAAGAAAAGGCTAAAAGTCAAAATTATACTTCAGCTTTTTCTTGCTGCTCATTATTTATAATTTAAAACCACTTGCTTCAAGGTGGATATAGTCATCTAAAAGAAACGCCAACCTTTTTCGTTCAATACATTTGAAAAGTTATCTTGAAATTCGGTTTATAATACACTCTGAATCACCACAGTAAAACATTGGGATAATAAAATACGTATTAGTTAGATATATGTGTTTGATGGTGTACATTTACCTGACTGGTTTAGCTGGTGCTGTGGTAGTGTTGCTCAGAGCCTTTTCTGGCTGAGACTCTGATTGGCTAGAAAGGAAGGTTGTTTCTGATTGGACAGTATATTGCTGCTTGGCTTCAGTGGCACATGGTTGTGTCGAACATATAGCTGAGGTCTGTACGGAGCTTTGTTTGGATTCACTGGTTGTTGATGTGGAGGTTACGTCTTGGGTCACTTGGTGCTTTTTGTCTGATTGGCTGACAGCGTCTTCCAAGGCAGATATGCTAGTGTGGTCTGAAGCAGGTGGCAGTGAGTCACTTGTGTCCTCGACAGTCTTAGGTGCTGGTGACTGGGTGATGTCCTCTGGCAGTTTGGTGTCTGCACTAGTAGACTGACTTGGACTTTGCAGGTCTGGACTGATAGCTGGTAGTCCTTGTGCTGACTGTTGAGGTACACTGTTGCTCTTCTGAACTATTGTGTGTAATATTTGCTGATGTTGGATGGTGGACTCTGGTAATTTTTCTCTGGCTTCGTGATATTCGCTGGAGTCACTTGCCTCGTCTGAGCTCTCACTGCTGCTGTCTTCTGATGATGTTGATTCATAGCTGAAAGAAATATGGACACACATTGTAAAAACATATCCAAGGCATTGATTATGAGGTGAGGCCAATACCTACCCTCCGTTTACTCCTATAAACTGTAGGTTCTTCTTAGTGGATAGAGAGCCTTGTTTAACCTCAGCTTTCCTTTTCATTATTGACCTTAAAGATGAATTAGGAGACGAGGCTGGAAAAGACAGTAATCATTAAAAAATACACTATGTGCTTCTCCCTCAAATTGGTAAAATAAGCTAAATACAATTACCTGACTTAGAGGAGCTCTCTTCTGACTGGATAACCTCTGTGGCTGTGATCACTTGTGCCTCCCGTTCTTTTAAATGTATTATAGTGCTCTGGTTGGCAGTGCCAACAGCAATGATAGGAACAGCAACTGGCACTGAAGTGGACAGCTCACTTTTTAACACGTCTCGTACCTGGATTGAACAGACAGCGAGTGGCAACTCAACTGGACAATCTGAAAGGTACAAAGTGTTCATGTTTATTTATTCATTCAGCAAAAAAACTAGGTTTAGTGTGTTTATTTTTTTCAGGAAACATATGGCCATTTATTAAACACAATGTCAAATCTCAATAAAACTGACCTAAGACTAAACATTGAATGCTTTTTAAAATGTATTTGGCTATAAATGTTTAGTCTTTAGGTTCAAAATAAAGTAATAAATAAATAGACAGACCTTCAGCTTGTCTTTGCTGGACCACTGGGCCTGGCTGAGGAGACAGGGATTGGCATGTTTCTGCTCGGAGCAGTGTTCCCACCTCAATCACTGTGGGCTGCTCCAGTGTGTAGACTTGGATTCCCACAGTTCTCTGCTCTTTCTGTTGAGACTCCTGTGTGAAGCTAACTAATGTCTTTAAGTTGCTGTCTTGTGGCTCCTGCCATCCTGTGCTTGTGGCCATGACAGTGCGCTCTGCCAGGGGGACCCTCTGAGCCTGTGTTGCCAGTCGCTGTGCAGCTTGCAGCTCTTCCACTGTCCTCTTTAGCTGGCCCTTAAGCTGCCCCACTTGGTTCTTCAAGACTTGAGCCTCTGGGATAAGCCCAAGATCCTCCTCGTGAACCAACACTCCAACTTGACGACTGCCCCGCTCGGCCTCTGTTCCTACTCCGATGCTGCGCACTTCCCTCTTTGCATTTGGTCGTGCCCCTCCCACGATGACTGTGTCCTCTATCTCACAGCCCGAGTCCTGCTTTGAGGGCTCTGGAGATATCGGAGACAGCTGCCTTGTCACCTTGGTGCTGCTTTTGGCTCCAGCACTAACATCTTCTTCAGGGATGTCAATGTAAAGCTCTCCTCTGGGACGGCCTCGGCCGAACCCCAGAGAGTGGCCTAAGAACTTCTGGCTCTTGAGCTGGACACTGAGCTGCCGTTTCTCTTCCTGCAGCACAGAGATTTTGACTTGGAGCACCGGGATAGTCTTGACCTGCTCCTCCAGCTCCCTGATCTTCCTGAGGGCAGCAGCCATCTGCTCTCTCACATGCTGCAGATGGGCCGGGGTGGGGGTCACAGGGGTGGACAGACCAGAACTCAAAGGAGTGAAGGACCCCCCTGCTCCCTGGGCTCTATTGAAACTGTGTGCACTGCTCAGAGAGGTGTTGGAACCGACCACACTGTTGTTCATGCTTCCCAGGTTGGAGAATCTGCGGCCCTCCTTCTCCTCCTCCAGCTTCCTGCGTGCATCCAACAGGGTCTTTTCTACACGGGCAGTGCTAAAGCTGGGCCTCTGAGACGAGTGGTAGCCGGGTGCACAGTAGGAGAAGGAAGAGTGCCGGCTGTCCACACTGGTGTTGGAGCACAGAGACTCTGTAGAGGTCCACCAGGAGCCTGCATAGCCATAGCCGCGAGGTAGGGAGCCATAACGGGGCCGCCGCTGCACAGGCACCTTCTTGATAGTGTTTCCCTTCTCAATGTCGTTGACATATTTTAGGAAGTCTAGGTCCAGACGATAGCCATAGGGGGTCTCCACTGAGTAGGGTGCCTCCTGTTCCTTGCCGTGAAGTGAAGGGGGAGCAGGTGGGTTGAGTTTCCCTAAAAGGAAGGAAATCACATTCAAACAAACGGAAATCTGTGTCTAATCTTGGGCTCAGACTTTAGAGAAAGAAGCTTTGTATATTTATGCACTCTGATACAATTACCAAATTAGGTACAAAGTGGATCCGCATCCTTGACTATGAAGGACTCAGGATTATAGTTTGATTTTACTTCGTCTTGGGGAAATTTGTGAAATTGAAAATGCACCTGGAAAGCTGGGGTCCATACGCAGCACCTCAGCCATAGTGAGTCTGTGGCCACTTTTCCCAGAGTCACCCACAAACTCTCACCTGTGGGAGACAAAGGTGTCACACATCAGATGGGAAGATAAGACTTCATTCTTGTGCATCACATTTTTATTTTTATGACATCGTTATTACCATGTTTACCACCCACTTTCCTTCTAATTTCATCCCATAATTTTCTCAGTAGTGGGCCACAGTGTTTCTGTTCTTAGCGATCAGAAGAAAGGAGCTATGGAGGAAAGTTTCCTGGCAGCTTATTCCAGGACAGAGCTTTGAGACCGCCGGTTTCAACCTTATTAGGAATCAACTGTGCACGCTAACTTCACTTCTTGATGTAGAGTTTACACACACGCTCCACACTTTCTTTCCAACAGTCTCTGTGCATCACCCTCTTTTCCATTCTCTTGATTTCTCTTTGTTTTTTATGCTTAATTTACCCCTATGTCAGCTGATGATCAGGAGGTTTTAACACATTGCTAACTTAGACTCTCTAGTTCACAGAAAGAAAAGTGAATTTTCACAAAATGTATTTTTTATAACATCAGAATGATACTTTTGAACTCTTCTCCCACAGAGGCAAACAAACAGTCAGTAAATGGCACTGGACAGAGGAAAAGATTAACTTTCATGGTCATCACTTTGCACGAATGGGAGATTTAATCAATGTTTAAATGGCATATATTCCAAGCATGAAACAAAAAAAATCCTCTATTTCAGAGAATATTAAAATGAATTCTTGGAGAATTTATTTCTCTGCTGTGATCTTGTGACCTCAGACAGTGCTTGCTCATTTGAGAAAAGTAGGGCACTTGGAAACAGTGACTAAATTGACCTGGAATTTCTTACTGTTCTGGAGTAAGTTTAGTATCTGGGTGTGATTCCTCTTATCGGTGTCCCTTCATCACCTTCTTGTAGTTTTGCTGTCATGCTGTCAGCAAATATAAGTCTACTGATAGTGCACCTCTTGTTTACCGTTTACTCCCCAGGGATGTACTTTTCATAAATTGCGTATTGAATAACTCTGTATTCAAACAGACATGTGCACAGTAAGTAAAAGGGGTTTCCCAGATCCTCTGCTTTGCAACAAACCTTAAATTGTGGGCATTCCATCTTCTTTTATCCAGTCAGAAAAGAAATAACTAAGTAAGGCTGTCTGCCAAGGATTTAAATCATGGCAGACCAGGCAAAAGGTTACTAAAAAAACTATACATAGGTATAAATGTTATGGTTCAGGGGAATATATTGAGCTTATTATCTATACTTATCCAGAGTAATGTGCCTGTTTATCTCTGGCATAACTGAAATGTGTGACTGATGATGTGCTGTGTGTTGTTTAGTGGCGCGGCCCGGTTGTGAGACGTGTGTAAGAAAGTGTGAGAAGTACATAGAGGACGAGGAGTGGCTGGGAGTGACAACATCTGAGTGAGAGGCTGAGAGTGAGAGTGTACAGCAGGGCGGAGGACAGTGCTGACAGGGGACAGTTGATGAGGTATAATTAGAGTGCGCAGTTTAGCAACCAAACATCCCGTCCCCGTGGACATGGGTGGCTGATAATATCCGCTTCATTCCAGAACACATAGCAAATATCTAGTTTGGAATATAACTAAAGATAAAAGACTTATTCTGGTTTCATGTCATAAACAGAAGAAGAAGAGTGGGCGAGGGGACCAGTTTCGAAAATGGGTCAGTTTCAGGAGGGATGGCTGTTTTTTTTTCCATTTAAAGGATTTCACAAAGTCTATGTCAGTGACAAATATCTGACTAAAATAACTTGTACTTTAAACAATACTTCTTTAATGTCTACCGTCATTAATGCTTTATGGTCAGTGCTATGTTACTGACTGTAAGCATTATTGTTAGCAACGACAGCTAACATTGTGATTGCCATGGATCATACTTCCTGAACCTTTTTTCCCCCCAAATATGGCAATCCTTCCTGGGACCATAAACTACTGTAAGTTTATAAGTAATGTCAACACAACTCAATCTATTGTTCTTCTATCGTCTTTTTCTCCCACATCATTCCTCCTACATCACACGCATTAAACGCCACAATCCTCTACAACTTTCCAGTTTGTCGACATGTGTGTTCTTCCTATGTCTCCCCTTCATGACTTTCTCAGGCCGGTCTCATATAGTACAAATCCCCCACAAATTACCCCCCACCACCCGACTCCTTTCTATAGATCTACAGCTACATACCACACTAGCGGAAGTCAAACAGTGTGCCTACTATTAAGACTAACACAGCCCTCGAGGGGGTACAATGCCGGTCATCCAGCACAAATTACACACTTCTGGTATGTCCTGTAAGATGTCACAAGAATATCACCGTTATACGAATGCTCTTTCTATCTTTGCCTGTGAATAGTAAACAATTTATGCACAGATAAGGGTTTACTCTTTTACACAATTGATGTACAGCGTGGGTATGCTTTCCTTGTTTTTCTATGGTATATTTGGATTATATATTATATTTTATAGATTATAGATTATATATATATATATATATATATATATATAATATATAATATATATATATATATATATAATATATATATATATATATATATATATATATATATATATATATATATATATATATATATATATATATATATATATATATATATATATATATATATATATATATATATATATATATATATATATATATATATATATATATAAAATGCCAGACTCCATTTAGAGGTCAGCTCTCCAATTTAATCAAAATCCGCTTCCATTCAGGGAATAACCTTAATATTATTGCCATTACAAAGGATTAGACTTCAGAATATTGCTTCTTAGTTCAGAAATACCACTTTCCCACCACACACAGTACATCTCTGTGGATTTTTTCCGCTGCCTTGCTCGATCTACCAACCTCTGCCATTCGGAACAAGCTTAGGAATGGTTTGTCAATTAAGAAAAGAGGGTTTTTCCACTTCATACCAGCAGCTTGGTAAAGGACCACTCCCCCCCAGTCTCCTTGTTGTCCCTTCCTCTTACTGCACTACCTGCCAGAAACAAGACAACAGAGGAAAAGATTTAGTGTTTTTGATTAAAGAAAAAAAAAGAAAATATGTAAAGCACATAGGATTCAGCTGCATTAGACAGGCCCATGTCTTAAAATCCTCTCTTCTGTTTTTATTGGCTTTATATTTGTCTGATACATCAAGTATCAAGGTCAAGTAAGGCTATATATTACTCAAGACAACTAACGGTCAGGTTTAATGGCTCTCTTTTTAATCAACAAAAGATATTTAAATACTGCTCAAACCAACAAATCTGAATTATTATTGAGGCCTAAACACCAAACAATCAATAAATAACTTTTATAATTCACTCTACACAAACAGCTAATGGAGTTTAAGGCTGTGCAGTAGAGATAAAATAATCATATTGCGATTTTCTTTTTACCAAATATTGCAATTTCGATTTTATTTGCAATTTTGGCAATTGTTTTTGTTTTTTTCAAACATGCTACATTGTAAATGTTGTCAGTGCAAAAGAAGTGCTTAATAAAACTTTTTATTAACTTTGTCTGAACTGCACACAGTTAAAATAAAAGCTCACCAGTCCAAATTACCGTTGCGCTTTTAATTTACCGGCCAATTACAAATTAAACTGTCCATTAAGCCGTCTAGCAAAAACTCTGATTCTGAATTAAAATATAAATAAATAAATAAAATTGCAGCCATATGCGATTTTGAAATTGCATGTGCTCAAATTGCGATTGTTTTGCAAATAATTGCACAGCTCTAGTTTGAGGGAATAGTATTAATAATATACACTATAATATATCAGGCATCACCCTTTTATAGTCCAATTTTTTCAAATATGTCCAACGCAACACGTATGATACATATGATATAGCTTAGCGTGATCTAGGAACTGAAAATGCCATGAAATGGGTGTAGCTCTGTTGACGTGGAGATAAAAACAGACTTATGACAGGTTACAAGACAGACTGTAAACATGGGTTACAAAGCCTAAAAAAACCCATCTGAAAACATTCCAGTGGTTAGGACTGACATGTCAGAAGTGAACACAATGCCCCCCAATAGAAGACACAGCCCAACATATCCTATCAAACTTGCACATCTGCTCTCCTCCAAAGCCAACACTGTAACATTCCCCCACCCCGTTCTTGTACAATCCAGGAGCTGTGTAATGAATTCAAGACTGAGAGCCTCGCTGCTGGCATGTGATTGGGCAACGTATTCTCTAAATCCAGTGGCACATACAGGGATACACACCCTTTATTTTTATGGGAACATTACACATCACCTACTAGGACTTAAAACCAGACTGCTTTCATAAGCTGTATAATCCATTCCCTTCATGGACACAGATTCAGAGCCTGCACTTTTACTGTTGAGTGCATGTCCAGCAGATGCATGACTGTGTCTGCTGATTCTCCTACTTCTTACACTCAGGCTGCAGTGGAAGTGGGCTCCAGATTTTGTCTGTGGGGTCTAGCTGCCTAAATAATAGAGACAGATATCTGGTGGGTCTAATTGATCAAATGAATCACACCAGAGTAACACCAGTGTACTTCCAGCACATGATAAAAGCATGTTACAAATACCATTAAAACCAAGACTAAATTAGTAATGATTCAATGAATAATCAAATAGGATGTCCAATTTCTATCAAAACCCTCTTTCAGTGACGTTTTCTTACATCATAACATGGCTTGTTGTTGTCCGGTGCATTGTTTCCCATGCGGTCATGCCAGTGGGCTTGGAGGGTGGAGGGGTAAAAAGGGGAGAAACAGACCTTTAGGACTGGAAAGTCAGCCAAATCACAAAGAGCCATTCATTCAGGGCTAGTCCCACAGCTGGTTCTAATATAAAGGCAAGGAGGGAAGCATTGGGCGAAAGACACAGAGGCAGCATCAGTGAGTTACTTAAAAAAAAGAAAAACAATCTGAAATAAACAAACAGCTGATGAAGGACGCGGAAATGTAGCAGATAAAGCGCTGATAAAGTGATAATGTCCACATTGAGGAGTGCCTTAGAAAACTAAAATGCTTTAATTTGAGACACTTGATGCTGAATATTACTTGATTTAAAAGAAACACAATAGACTTCTAAATAGTATTCAAATACAAATTTTTGAAAAGGTTCACCAGACTCTAGGTGCTCCAAAAGGCCCCGGCTCTGGACTTTTAGACCTTTTATGTGAACAAAAGTGTATATGACTAAATAATGAGGGACACCAAAAGGGCGAAACCGATGATCACATTCTCTGGTTGGTTGTGCCAATCGGATTTCAGTGAGTAAACAATGCAAATGTATGACCTCGTATTGGTGCGCATTGTGAATACTTGTGTTAGACAAACACAAAACGATACAGGAGACAACTTGAACTCCCATCAACTCCCACACGGCGCAAATGAAAACACACAGCTCCCTCACTCCATGCCTTCAAACTCCCACAGATTAACAAAGACAGCTGTAGCTTTTAAGTTGATTTATCCCCGTAAGGGCACCCAAGATATGAAGGACAACTGATTAAACTGTTTTTAATTTGTCTGCCTCTGTGACAATTAATCTGACAGAAGTGATTCATTATTGGGTCACCATTTGCTGCACAAGTAGGCTGATTTTGTCAACAAGTCAATTTAAAGCAGAAACTTGGGCATTAAAAGTTTTTGTTGGTGTGTCAATGTTGCCTCATTGAGGTAGAAATCTGTGGCAAAAGACTGAGGTTTTATTGGAGAATGAGCTACAGGAAAGGGAGCTCCATCATTGTATTCCCAACGGACCTGAAAAAAAGTCAGTCACTTCCTCTCGGCTCAGGAGTAAAAAGAAGAAGAAGTCAAAAGGGAAAGAAAGCACAGGAGAGGAGTACATTCGGAGAAACAGAGTGGGGAATGTGAGAAAAGAAAGGCAAGTGTGCGGAGGAGGGGAGATTGGGGGAAAAGAAATACTGCCGAGATTTAAATGGAAACTTCTCGAATGTGAAGACCATGGCTGTTCTCATATTTGAGTCACTGCAAATACTGAAGCTGACACCGGAAAGTATTCTAATTTACTTTTAAAAGTTCACAGTTACAAATACTCATTACAAATAAACCTTCAATGGACATTTTCTTATAATCTTAAATTGTTCCACCTTGAAAATGGCAGTCATTGAGCATTCCTCACTTAAAAATAGAGCAACAATAGACAATCCTTGTGACAAGAAAGAGAGGCTTTGTTACATAAAGTGCACATTGTAGACACAACAATGTTTTATAGTGGTGTTTATCTACTAAGACTTCAGAGTCTGCCTCTTACAGTGCTGCACAAACAGCTTCATTCAGCCAGCCACACAATGCATAATAAATTCAAGGGAAAATGATACTTTTCTGATGGAAAGGAATCTCAAATGTAGGGGTAACAAAGGCTGCTTGTCATGTATATGCAGAGAACGTCACTGTATGCTTGACAGGCAAGGCCTTCAGCTCTGCAGCATGTGTAACCAAGCCAGATGATCTCATATGAATACAGCATGTACTTGTGCTGGCTATGGACATGTGGTTTTCACCGAATATGGGCCGTGAATTTAGGACAGTGAAGTAATAACCCATTGGAAGCTCCCTGCAGGACTCCGGCCTGTAGCAAAAAAAAGCACTGTTTTTTACATTAAGGAGTGGTGGTATGGCCGAGCAGACGGCTCTAGTAGAGCCAAAGGGAGGGGCCAGCCAGCTCGCATTACTCCTTACAGCAGTAGAGTAAACAGCCGAGCCTCTGCGATTGGCTATTGTGCTGACCTCCAACAGGAAACTGAGTGAGGGTGGGGTCCAGAGGCAAGGAGCGGCACCGGAAAAAAGAAAAAAAGTAATTTAGGGGAGAATTCCTGTGCATCTGTGGAGGTGGAATTAGGCATGATGCAGAGCAGAGGTAGAGGTGGGTCTGCAACGGGAATAACAATGTCCAGAAGATACCCCGAGGATGTCTTAAACCTGGCCTGGGCAGAGCGGGGTCGGAAGGTCATGTCAGCATGAGCTGTGGTACAACACAGCAGGAAACAGAAAGTCATCTGGCTGCATCCACTTAGGGATTTTACAAATTACTCCCCGAGTCACTCAGATTAACTTGGGACATACAGAAGAGGCTCTGTAACAATATTGATGTGTACCTTCGCAAATACAACTTTTTTAGCAAATGAAATTGTCTCAAATAAGATTTTCAGGGCAGATAATGACTTGTATCTCATTAAAGCACAAAAGCCAGCTTAGGCTATGTGAATGAATTACAGTAATGGCTGGTTCCAATCAATCTATTTACACACTGTTAGGGAGTACTAAACTTCTTTATCTTCTTCTTGTTAGGCTACTGTTGTTTGGACGACTATTTACTGTGAATACTGGATAAGCACTAAGGGTGTTTCAATTTTTTTAACTGATATACTCGCTTTTGACTCTAATGTCTTGGGCAAAAACATTTTGATTTCAAACGCCAAATAGCCTTTGCTGCATTTTTTTTCAGAGCGGCAGTAGCTCAGTGGGTAGAGCGGCCGTTCTTCGACCGGCGGATGGGTGGTTCGAAACATCCCAAAACATCAAAACATCCCGCTCTCCCCCACATACTGCCGTTGTGTCCGCTTAACCTAGCTTGGCTCCAGTGGTGTTCCAGCTGTAACACTGATAAATATCTTAAAGGGCTTGGAGTGCCTACTACAGTAGGTGGAAAAGCGCTCTATATATATATATATATATATATAAAAATAAAAAAGTGTACCTTGTTCGGATTCGGTGTAATTGCTTGATATGTGACTGGACTCTTCTCTTGGCTCATGCACTGGACTTGGTCTCTGACTGAAGTCTTTTTTAATCACACTACACAAAAGTTTGAATTCTCAGTGCAGTCGCTCAGCACAAAAGCTAAAAAAGACAGATTAACAACTGAAGACTTGTGGCTAGTTCATTAATGCAACGCTTGAGGTAAAGTCTTTACAGACGGTGTGCACTACTTATTGGACCAATCAGCATTTATTTGAAGAGAACAGATGGAGGTAAACTACCAAAACAACTTATCGCCAGTGGATCTTAGGCAGGGACAGACAGTCTGATGCAGGTTTAGGGTGTAATTTCATTAGACTCACTAAACCATTTAAATGCCCGGTGTGTGGCCCGCTGTGCAAATGGGCTTTATAACCCTGTACCCCCCTCTGTACCCCCGAGTTCACATTCTGTAATGAGAAAATCACATTCCTGCCTGTCAAGAAAACCTCATGAAGCAGTCTCCAGCTGCAGCAGTCTGCTAACCTGAGCAGATACTCCTAAAGAGCAGTGCAGGGGTCTCTCTGGGGAATCTGGGCCTCTGCAAATTATACTATTACTTTTAGACTTTTCACTAAATACTGTAACTGAGACTTTTAAAGTCAAAGTAGGCCGTTGTATTTCCACAATAAAATCCATTGACTGTAAATCGATGGACACCATGTCAAGTCTGGAATGTGAAGTATTTTTATCTCAGTCGCCCCCAACTGTGAGGCAGGAGTACACGTCATAACCCCAACCTCCTTGTTTTTACAGGACAAGCTAAAATGTTTGATTTTTTTGCCAAAGACTTTACCTGACCCATCACTGTTATTATAAATTATGAATAAAATATTAAATTGACAACTTTAATGACCAATTAGTCTGATGTTGGGATGGGTATCAATCAGCTGGTGATGTCAAAGGACTTTATGCACTTCATCTTTGAATAAAATCACGTCTGGAAAATGACGGTAGGAAAACTGACTCATTCTTAATAGCAGGGACTGTGCTTCTGTTATTTAGTAATATAAAGTAAAAAAAAACCTATAATGGCAGTTCCATATTGTAGTTTCAACTTCACTTTTTCCATTTAGGGGGCTTTTTTAGTACTTTTTAACTATGCAGGTGTGTTCACGTCAACGAGAAAACGAGGCAAAATCACTCCTCATACTGTCATGCAGTTTGCTCAGTGTCTTTATCCTGACTGTTTAGCAAAAGAGAAGGAGCCAGATTTTAAAATAATGAATTTATGAAGCAAGAACCATACAATAGCAGTAGCTGTAAGTTGTGTGCACGTTTTACCATACCATATAAAAGTCATTGCTCATCCCAAACATGACGGTGAATAAGCAGTAATATCACCCAATCAAAAATATTGAATAATGTAGCAAGCATAACTTCTGCTTCAGGCAAGTACAATTGTGTATATGTGTAATCTGAATAATGTGCATCTTTAAAGTAGGCTTCCTGTAAATCCTAGACACATAGTGGACATGTTATTTGTTTAACTCGTTCAAATGTTTCCGGCCTGTTTGTGTGGACGTTGCAGCTGCTTCATGCGTTTAGCGCCTCAGTGAAAGATGATGTGATACAGCGAGAAACCCATTACACAACAGCAGCACAGTGGTGTATTGTATTTTTCTAGTGTAACAGGCAGATGACTACACGCTCCTACATGCTGCCAACTTCTGCCCATCTTTCATCCAAAAAACATCTGACACGTTTAGGGATAAATCCAGGCCATCCACACTTAAGACCCTGAAATCCTGCCACAAAAAGCCAATCATTATCTTAATACTATCAGTCACATACAGCCATTAAAAGTAGATACAATTGTCTAGAGACTGGGTGGATCTCTGAAGTTAAAGAAAGAGATGCCAAGAATAGTTTTGTTTTCTTTAAAAAAGTTTAAAATAAAGCTTCAGCGTTGACCTCCTAACACACAATCCTATCAGACCCAGAGAGGATATGAACCGGCCTCTGGTGACCACTGGCCAGCTCCGGGCAACGAGAGCAGCAAATCCGAGGCCAAGATGCACAAGGAAAGCTGATGAACATCTGGAAGTAATGAAAAGTCGCAGAAAGAGCGGACCCAACCCACTCTCTTCACACAGCTTTCTTCTCTTTCATAATTTAAATGAAATTATAAAAATGGCTTCTTATGCAACGTGAAACATTTTAGTGCTGTGGAGAAAAAACACTCTAATACAGCTTACAGCAACTTGTGCTTTGTTAATGGTACACTAAGATTATGCAATCTGAAAATGGTAAAAATTAAGACTAAATTAAAAATAGGCCTAATAAACGAATTGCCAGTTATGGGGGTAATAAGTTTTTTTCAACTCTTGGGAGCCTCTATAGTATATCACAAAAGTTAGAACAAAAGTGAGGTTGCATTTGGAAAGCAGGCTTCATTTGACTTGTAACTCCTCTCTGTAGCCCATTATTAATAAAGAGTGGCTTTAATTTGAAGAGGCACTAAATTGTACCACTTCTCTGTTGAAACAATTACACCCGTGTGACCATAAGAAAGCGTATGGAGAACTTGGATTAGCATCGACTTGCCTCCAAAACCACGCTGCTACACAAATAGTCTGTTAACGCTACTGTGGTATTTAACAACCATTAGCCTCTGAACCAATGAAGCTCTGAACAAAAAGACACGCACTGAAGAACCGCGACTCTCACTTTGACAGACCTTTATAAGGCAACCGCGAAACTAGTCAGAAAATAAAAGCACGTTCACTCCAAACAGAAGACATAAATGTGAATGGAACTGAAGCCGGGTGGTTTTTAGTCCTAAAAGACCCGTTAGTTCGCGCGGAGAGGAGAGGAAGAGGGGAATGGGCAGGACCGCCGCTTTACAAAAGAAGTCACTCTCAGAGCAATGCGCCTCGTTTAAAACAGCTTCAAAATACGACTTTAAGCGCAGAAACAACGCCAGCTTTGAAAGAAAGACATGGTAACTTACTAGCTTCTCTTACCTGTCCTCTGGAAATTCTTTCTGCCGCCTCGGCCCAGGGGCGCTCACTGACAGAGACAAAAACACCGCAGCCAAGATGCTCTGCTCCGCTCCCCCTAATGCCCCCTCCCTCCCGTACGTCTTAAAGGGCCAGCGGCTCACGGGGATTTCACAAGCCCTGCCTCCCTCCATCCCTTATGCACGGGTCGGCCTAAACAGGCCCCTCTGACCTCTGCAGGGCGCTGTCCTCATGACCCACATTGTCTTTGTTGTGCTCTAGTTATAAAAAAGCGCAAAGCCATATTATACACAGGAGAAATACAAAAATATGTCACCATTTTAAGGCAGCACGTGATAAACAATCTAATATTTAACCCTATGGCTTACAATAGGATACAACTCAAATATTTAAAATTATTAATGCTGGCCTAACTTAAGGAAGTTGATTTTCAGACTTTTGTTGTTGGTGCTGAAGCGAGAGATGAGGTGTGAGTTTGTGGCGTCATACAGAGAACAGACCATAAACTAAGCAGGTAATAAATGAAACAAATTTAAACCTCACACCAAATGACCTTATCTCAACACTCAGCAATTAATTTGTTAGTGGTGTTTTATTGGATCATATCACAAAACAAAAGTATTTACAATAAATAGCTTGGGTTGGTAAGATACATACAAAGGTAGTATTTTATGATTCCTAAAGAAAATGAGTCAGGCCTATTTAGTTTAAGGGTGTCAAACGCAAATGAATGAGGATCAACCCTATCATATTCATATAAAAGACTAAAGAGAACTGACAGGCTTGGGTTTTTTGTTCCTTTTAAAGTAAATTAGACAAATTTGCACACGTTACGGGAGATCAGGGCAGGAATGAAAACAGGCTCCAGTACATCTCTTCCTTGTCATTACACAAATGTAACCTAAACTTGAGAGAATAAGCTGTGTAAACATTAAGCTCTATGAACTAGCACAAAGGAAGTTTTAAGGTTGCAGCCAAAGCTACAGTCGTTAATCTAATCAGTGCAGCTTCACTTGTTCGGTCCCATTTGTAAACTCAAGGTAATTGTAAAGCAAGAACCACATAAACACATCAGAAGAGTACAGTGAATGATCATGGAAAAGTGCTTCAGCTATGCCCTTAAAGCTAATACTAAAAAGAGAACATAGAAGACAATTTATTACATTACTATAATCTACTAAAATAAATACATTTGCAAAGATTGTAGGAAGAGAAATTTAATAGAAAGCAGTAAAAATGTAAATAAATAAAACATTTAACTAACGAGTAAAAAAAAAAAAAACATTTCCAGGCTTGTAAAAAGACAAAATCAACCATCTCTTAGTAGTACAGTGTTAATGTGCCACAGTTTTTCTTTTTCATAATAGTGCAATACAATAGATAGAATAGGTGTCAAAAGCTACATAATCTATACATCTCCAACAACCCTGAATCGAGGTCTAGACACATGTGATATTTGGAGGGCTTTCAGGCTGGAAGTGGAATCCTCTTATACCTCACAGTGTAATGCATTGAGGACTTAAAGTAACAGGTTAAACATTTCATATACTTAAAGAAAATTGTTTAAGGGCATTGCCATTTGTGAAAAACCTCTTATGTGAATACAGTGCATTACAAGAAATTTTCACAGTTAAAAAAAAATAAAAATAAAGGCCATTTTAATGCCCATGTCCCTGCACACAGTAAGGCTTCTGGAATACATTTATTTTGAGGCCTGAGTTTGGACATCCCACCATCATTATATTATGAATTCTTACAGAAACAAAATGGCCAGATAGACCCGACAGCTAGAAAAAGGAGGAATGTTAGTTATTTGGTCTGTTTAATATTTAAAGGAAATCTCTTGGAATTACAGCCACAGTAGAATATTTGTCTGATTTAGCCTAAACAATAAACACACAGTAGAGACAAACAGACTTCAACAAATTAGCTGCTTAGTATAAAAAAAAAACGACGGGACTTTGAGGAGAGTTCTTTCTCTAAATAATGATGTTGACATTACAGATAGCCCCCATTATAAACAGTAGTGTTTCTTATAAAGGTGTCAAAGAGCAGACTGGCCAAGTGGAGGTCCAGTAAGAAAAGATGTGACAATTGTGCCTGTGTTTGCATGTACATGTGTGTGTGTGTGTGTGTGTGTGTGGTGGCAGCAATGTTGGGGATTAGGGGATGACTGGGTGGCCGGCTGTGGGGGGTGATGGGTAAAATAATAAGCTGGTTAGACCTGGGAGACGGTGGTGCATGTGTGCATGTGACAGTTGCTGTGTGGTGGGGGGGAAGGGAAACAGACGGTACGAGATGGGACGACTTTTTTTTTTAAAGCTTGTTTATCTGAACTCTAAGCCACTTTGACGTTTCAGCAGTCAACTCTGCGGAGACTGGATCTATTGTAGGAATTCCTGCAAAAAGAAGACAGACATTATAAATATATAGTGTATTACTATGAATATAATAAATAATATAATACTACAATACCAAATTTAAAGCAATGGTCTATAAAGTACAGTAAAATAGTTTTAGATGCATTCGAGTAGCTGTTACTCCAAAACAAAGATTTCAAAACACATCAAGTGTTAGCAACAACTTTAGAACCATTTAACAAATATAATTAACTTTAAAACAGTAATAAAATGGCCCTTCCTTTAAAACCAGCTCTTTGGCAGGTGCTGTTAGTATATGTTTTCAATTATGAGCCCAGCAGTCCACAGACCATCACATGCAAATGCTGAATCAATGCCAAAAGCAGATAAAATCAGAAACATATGGTCAAACAGACTACACTGCTTTAATCATTTACCAGAATAAACCTTGAATTTTAAAGTTGTAAATCAGGTAAACGTGACAGTTTCACATGGATTCGAGGCAAGCTTCAGGTTCAAGTTGTGTCACTAGTTTGACACAACAGATGACAGACATGTCTTTGAATTGGAGTATGATACAGTTTCAGATTATGTTCCTTTTGTAACTGATGTCAGTTTGAGGTTTAAGAAGCAGCATGAGCTCATTGTGTGTGTCCCTGAGTGTAGGCGTATGTGTGTGTGTGTGTGTTTAGCGTGTCATGTTACCGCTGTATTTGTGCAGTCTGAGATGGAAGTGTTTGGTATAACTGCGGGATTTTGCGGTTGATGAGAGGACTCAATGCTTCTTTCAGTTTAACGTAGTTCCTCTCCAACTCCCGGTGGTATTCCTTCTGATCTGGACCAATCAACGCTTTATTCTTCTTCAGGGCGTCCTCACACCTGCGAAAGACACACAGAGTGAGCTGGGATTAGCTTTTATTAGTTACACAGCAGACATCTGGTACGCTGAGTGTGTCATCACCTCTTAGTTAAGTCTTTAAAGCAGAGACGCAGTTTGTTGTGATGGCGGAATAGTTTGGGGTCATCCGGAATATCAGACAGAAAGACCTGCGCCACCTCAAGGGGGCCCTGTGTGGGGGAGCAAGAAACTCTGACATATTTGCTTAGGAATGTGTGTCACTACTGATTTAATCTCCATTCAGGGAACAATAAACCAAGCGGCTCTTTCTGCTTAACATTGTAAATCCAGCACTAAACCAAGAACATTAACAAAAAAAACTGCACCTGGTTGACAGTGGTGCCTACACAGCCCTGTAGCACCATCTGAAGCATCTTGGAATCGGCAGGGTCTTGGGTCGTGGCAAATGCAAGCTCTTGAGTTTTCTTCTGCATGTCTTCAATGGCCACCTCCATAGGAACAAGAATTATCTGTGAGGAAAAAAAATAATTTACAGTCTACACTAAAGCCCCTCACACTAAATGCAGCTGAAACTTTTTACTGTAGAATATTAAAAAATAAAAATAACAGCAGACTGCCAATATAATTGGATGCAATGTCTAACATTTTGGCACCAATAAAGATTGCACCAATTTTTTGTGTATCTGTACAATAAATAATAAATAAAGTAGCACCAACCTCCTCCTTGCGGATAACGTTGATGCGAGTCTTGATGTATGGGAATGCATGAGACGTGGTAAGGATAGTTTTGCGTTTGTATTGCTCGTGCAGATCGCCATGTGCACGTCCGTCCAGGGTGAAGGGAGTACAATACATGAAGGTACGCAGATTGTAGTTCTTGTCAAAGTAGGTGATGCGTTCTTTCAGTTCATAAGTGTCAAAGTAAGGTTCGACATAGGTGATCTGAAGGTAGGCCTAACACAAGAACGAAACAGAGATGGTTACCATTGTACTTGAGGGAAAACATTTTTTAATCTTGCTAGTGAGTTACCTTATTGGGATCCAGTTTGTTTTTGTCTACTGGGTTCGAGTCCTTGATAATTTCGACCACATCATCTCCAAACCTCTCTGAGTAGAACTCCTGAGCACCAGGAGATTTGTCTTTATAAATATGTCGCTCATTAATCAAAAATGACACATTCATTAGAACCATGACTAATATCAACATGCCTCAAGTCGGTGGGAGATCTCAGCTAATTTGGTGATTGATGGCTCTTTGTAGACAAACTCTTGTTCATCCAGGTCTCCGAAGCGACAGCCATAAAATCCAACTCGAAAGTAGGTGCCAAACATCCTCTGAAGACTAAGAAGTTAACAGGAAATAACACAATTTAAAAAGTGCTGCATAATGAAATGTTGTAATTTTATTTTTCAATGGTACCAAAGGGTGTCAAATTTGTACTCACCATTTATGTGAAGGACAGACAAGTAAACAAGGAGATAGAAAGAATAAAGTTACATACACATTTACTTTACTACATTATATTCACTCATATATACACATTTTTCAGTGACAATGTAAGTTTTTACCTCCCATCCTGAACTCTGAAAAAATATACAAAAAAAGGAAGTCAGAATACAAGGTTGGATTATATTTCGGTCATGGTGTACATATTAATATGTACTCACTTGGTTGTAGACTTTATTGAAGGCTTCTTGCAGCTTTCCATGGACAGTGGCTAACTTTTTAAACTCTCTGTTTGCTTCATGGATGGGCAGCAGGATCTTGTAGACTTCATTTATGGCCTCATACATACCGGCCTGTGTTTACAGAAGAAACGAGAGGCAAGGTTTCCAATAGCAGCCAGTCACGTAACCGTACTCTTGCAATGTAACTGCTTTAGCCCTATGCTGCGTTAACATGCAGCCTGTCACCATGTGGTTGGAGAATATGAGTCGTACCATGTTAAAAGAGGCAGCTGCTTGCTCCAGGAGGCCAACCAGACCAGATTCACTGAAGTACTTCCCAGCACAAATCCCCTCCTCCTCTGGAGACAGGACGTCATCGGATACTGCTGACTCCTCTAACACGTTGGACGAGATATTCTATGAGAAAAACAGAGATGTCAGAACAAAGACTCGTCAGACTTGAGTGTTTGTGCTTGACTTCTGGGAGATATGTGCCTGGTTAAAAGACAGTCTTTTTAAAGGAGAATACACTGACCTGAAATGTGACACAACCAATTGGCAGATAGCGACAATCCTCCAGCATGTTGAGGTATTCTGCAACCAGTGCGGCGCTGTGGACCAGACAGTGGGCAGCCTCAGCGTGGTTCCCTCTCTCAGAGTGCTTCCCTGCCATATTTTGAAGCCACGTCAAACGCAAGTCTGGAGAGTTTTGGTAGCCTTTAGCAATCCTGTAGTTAAAATTGAAAATATATTAATGATTAAGTTATTTTTTATTCTTTTATATATTAGGTTGACAGATGGACCAGTACCTGTACATGAGATCAAGGAGCATCTCTGGGTCCTGCTGATGCTCCTTCATTTTCACAGTGTCAGTAAGAATCATGTGCAAGTTGAAAACAAGATCTTGAACCTAGGTTTGAAGAAAATGCCAGAATATAAATGTTACATTTTACTATTTTAAGACAGGAGTAATATGGACTTTCAATATGATGTAACTACAGACTTGTTCAGGGAAAGGTGTGTCTCGCAGCTCTAGGTCCTCTTCTGCATATGTGAGTATTGTCTTCAGGGACCGACGAAGATGCTCCTCATTGAAATTCTGAGATGTTCCAACCAAAGATGACAGAGACATTGTGACCTGCATTTTTACTCGTGCAAAGTTCTGTAAGAAAAAAAAAGAAAATAATTACTATTTTATTGGCATTGATATGAGAATATCTGTGGAGGTAACTAAAAAAAAGACACAACTTACATTTCCTATTTCAAAGTTCTGTCTCATGAGCAGATATAGTGAGGCAGAGGCATGACTTCTAGCTGAGCCTACACTACTGCTACAGTGTCGCAAAAGACGCAGGCATAGGTCTGCACAAAGCTCTGTGTCTTCTTCAAACAGCATTTCTGGGAACTAAACACAAAATATTAAATTACAATAAAAAATAATATTCTCATAAAACATAGCTTAGCCCACAGCAACATATTTTGGCCAGAATAGACAGTAAATAATACAAACCCAGCAGGAGCCCATATATACCTTGTATACAAGTGCCCTCTGTGTAGTAAAGCAGTGCTGCAGGAAGAGGGCGCTCTGGTTGCCTGCCATGCTGTGGAGAAGCACTCTGAGCACACCACCCAGAACGCTTTCCTTCAGCTCTGACGCCACCACGGTCTAAAAGAGAAAAGAAGCAAAGGATATTTAAGACTAAACTGGGAGAGAAAATAATATAATATGTGAAGTATTTTCAACATTGTGTTACCTTGACAACAATCTCCAGTGTGTCCAGCACTATTAAAGATGCCTCACTGGCCAAGTTTCCATCTACCACAGACTCCTGCTCTACTTCAGCCTTTGTCCTAGAATCATATTACATACATTATACTATAGTATCTCTGTAATTCACAAATCTAGTCCATGTTCTTTAACACAGAACATACTTATCAACTCTTTCTGTGTTTTGTTTCCAGTGTGTCACATTTTTTCTCCATCTGACATTCTCTTGGCTGCCATAAGGACTTCTCTCTGAAAAAATTAAAATAAAAAACATTTCCTCAAACTATTAGAATAAATCCAACAATGAACTCATCCAGCTGAACTTCTGAGTTGTGCTACTTACCTCTGCAGCGTCTGACCATCTCCTGACGAGCACCAATTGTCCCCAGTATGGCCTCTTCTAGCCGAGCCTTCATGTCCTGAGACTTTTTAAATGTCAGGCTATTCATTCTCTCAAGAGCCTTTTTGCCCTACAAAATAAAAATCAACCAAGTACAGATGGATTTAAGTTCAAGTCAATTAGAAGTAGTTATTGAGAGAAACTAGTAATTACTGATCAAATATATTCAAAATTAATATCATGGACTAACATAATATTTTACATTAAACTTAAGCGATAAAAGTTATTTTATTTTCAGTACCTTATATTCAAAGCAGGATATGCAGAGGTGCAGCAGATCGAGAAGGCGGTTGATTAGCAAAACAGACAAATCAGACACCCATCGCTCCAGCAGAGCAGCATCGGCATTCTTCAGCACCCAAAGGAAACACACCAACAGAGTCCTACTGCACTCAGCCGACAGGGAACTGGACTGGCGCCCAGGCTGGAGGACAAATATACAGTACAACAGTCTTTGCACCAACTTCATCATCACACATTATTACTGATGAACAGAGAGACACCTAGAGGTGGGAAAGTGGTACTTATAAAACAAGAAACATCATAAAAAAATTTTAAATAAATAAATAAAATAAAATTTTGCAAATGCTTTCTGAATGAGTGTTTATATGCCTGGTCTATTTGAGAGAGACAGCCTCCCACACTCTGGCTGATCTGTGACCCGTCTGTGTGTAGGGCCCCAGAGGAGCAGCCTGACCCCAGCCACTATCACTCACCACTGTAGGCAGCACAAATGGGATGGCTTTGGTATGTGGCAAAGGGGAACCGGCAATTGCCATGGCAACAGACTGACTGATAGTGTTGCTGCCGTCTGGGTCAGCCTCGTCGGCGTAGGCCGAGGCTTGGCGAACGCGAGCAGAAGAGTCTGCAACAAATGAAAAGCCCTCTCAGGTGCAATAATACTGTGAATGAGACTCACAAACATTAAAGGTGAAAACTCAAACAAAATCAGAGGGCTTAGTATATGTCCTACAAACCGGCAAAGTCGTGGAGCTGGTGCAGGCTCTCCATTACGATGGGGATAAGGGGGAGATAGAGCTGAGCTACATGTGCTTTGACCTGAGCGTCACTGTAGCGTGGGTCTGCATCATGGCTACACAGCAGGGAATGAACAGCACTAATAGACTTTTTATGAAGGAAGAAAGCCCTGTGGGTAAAAAGAAAAGGATTCAGTCCATTTGGTTGAGTTTCCTTGATATCCCACTGAGCTTCATTTAAAATATTCAAACTTGTGATGCTGCCTGCAAGGGAGAGACATCAATATAATTCCATTTGTTAATATGCAAAATACTCACCCCTCACTTTCAGGGTCAAGGATAAGAGAGAGCTCAGATAGAAGCAGGCCAGACAGAAAGTGCTGCTGGCGAAAAGGCACAGACAGCTCAAACATGCTGGCTACACCCTGGTCTTGAGCCATACTGGAAAATGCTGAACTCTATGAATAAAGAAATAATAAAATAAAACAAAACAAGACCATTATTGAAAACATCACTATCATAAAATAACCAATACATTTTCCTCAAGCTCCTGGTACCTGCGATGTTGTGGAGGAAGTGGAAGGGGAGGGCGATGCTGGCGGGCTGAGAGTGGAGCAGGGCAGGTTTAGAATGACGTAGTGCTCATGGCAGCAGACAATACGCATGAAATCCATCCTCAGGGCATTCAGGGAGCTGGGGCTCTGCGTTGTGTGAAGCTTGTTTGCAATCTGTTAAACACACAACCGTGTCAACAACACCAAAATCTCAAGAGTTGGAGGGATAGTTTAAAAAACAATTCAAGGGGAAATAGAGACCTGTTTGTAATATGTGCGGATGAGGTTAAAGACAAAGCCGCGATCCATGAGAGACAGCAGGTCATTCAGGAAGAACGCGAGACTGCTATTTAATCTCTCCACAAGTTCTACATCCTGAGAGTAAGATAGGGAAACATTTATAAAGTGAGACAAAGGATGGTACTACATGCAAAACTAAAAATAAAAGAAGTAAAATAACAAAACAACACTTAAACTAACTAAATCTTTTATTAATAAACACACTTGTTCAGTGTGTATGCCAAATCTACCTTATAATATCGACTGGCAATGTCTGCACTCATGGCACATACAAGTGCACCAATGTCATCCACAAAACGATCTGGAAAACGCTGCTTTCTGGAAACGTCCAATTTTGAAGTCAGGAATAAGTGGTGGGCCATGCTTTTTGTCTAGACAACAGAAAAAGTCTGCTTTTAGAAGTACTGTTAAGATACACTCTTCAGATGTAGACTTTTAAGAACACACTATAAAAACAAACAAACCATAAGCTGGAAGAAAAACCAGGCCTGCTGCAAGGCTGCTTCCCTCACTGTGCTGGTGCTGACCACCCACTGCAAGGCCAGTTCTTCATGGAGAAGCTATAATGGACCAATATAAAAGTATGTTTTGGGGGAGATAAGGACACAGTTCCAGAAACAAGATGATTATTTTTAGATTCTCCCCTTTTCCATTTAGTGTAATGTGTTGCAACAGTGAAAACATGAATGTCCAGGCTCCTTTCTGCCCCTAGGAAACTATATGTACTCATTTATCTTTGTCAGAAGGGTGTTAGACCTCAAGACAAAACCAAAATACACTGGTTACATACAACACACAAAAGAATTTCTCACATACATGAATGTCGATTATAATTAGTGATGGTATTTGAATGTTAGGACATATATAATCTGAATGGTTTTCAGTTTTACCTTTTTGGCAATCTGCCTTGTGGGCACTGAAAACAAGGCCACGCTGTCCAGAAAGGCAGACATGCGATTGCTGGTGCAGTCGTTTGCCTGACATGGAGTGATGGTGCGGTGAACATAGAAATGAGGACAAAGTGATGTGAAAATGAATGAATGATGAAATAAGTGTCCAGTGAGCACTCTGTGAGCTGTGATGAGAGCAATGCTGGGAAGAGGTCTGACAAGGCCAAGGCAGAGCTCATGTCACTCAGAAAATATCAGATACAGACTGTCAAGAAGTTTTGACAGGTCTGAACAAGGTGTAGCCACCAGATAAAAGAATGACAGGTAAGAATTGGCTTGCAGAATGAGAGGCGGGCAGAAAGACAGACAGACCCTGACTGGATGTGATGATGGTGAGGACAGTGCGGAGGTGAAAAATGGGAGAGGGATTTGGCACCTGCTTGAGATCACAGCTGGAGTTGGGGTTCCGGCGGAGCACAGATCTGGAGCCCCCGGGGGCATAAGCGGAGTTTACCCAGGAATGGGAGCGGTCAATGCCCTGCCACAAGCCACCAGAGATGCACAGAAACACATAGACACACATTGTGCAGCAAGGGGAGGGTAATTACTATTCAAGAGCATTTAAAGGAGTCCATTAAAGGAGGGCAATAAAAGATGTGTAGAATAGGGAAGATAAAAGTAAAAAAAGGAAGCAAGTAAAACAATACAAAGACAAAGAAGAGCAGAGACTTTACACAAAATAAGCATCAATAAGCCTTAGAATTGTATTTGGCACAATAGTATAAAAAACAGAACCCCGAAAGTGTTTTTTTTAGCCTGGATAGGAAATAAACAGGGACAATAAGAATCCATTTTTATATAGTATTAAATTACACAACAAGGTAACACAATAATTCAGGTATCACTCACCTTATTTCCTATAATCCTTTGTACTTCCTCATCTGGAGAAATGGGAGTACTGGCCAAATCTGGGTTAGAGTTACTGATACTCTTTGATCGAGACAGATGCAGGCTACTGGGACGACCTGTAGCTCTAGATAAAGTGGCATACTGAACAGGCATTCCGTAGGACTGTGTGCCTAAAAAAAGCAAGGATCAACTCAGAGGCTATCACGGACAAATGTTGGCCTGTGAAAGCAGTGCAGTTCATACATTGTCCATTGTTACTTGCCTGTTGGGGGCATTGGGGGTTCGGCTGTGGGCAAGCGGAAGCAGTACTGGATGTAGGATGCCAGCAGGTTGTTGCGACCATGCTGGTCCTGGTTCCCTTCCAGATTTTTGTGAATCTGGTTAACTAGTAAAGCCATTGCTTCAAAGGCGGCCCGGCCAAGGTTTACTGTGAAAAAAAAAAAGGTTGCTGAATGGGTATACAGGTGGTAACACACTGGGATTACAGTTTTATGCATAATATTCTGTGGGAAAAAAATCATTAATCATCACATTAGCTACTCACAAAAGTGCACTTTAAATCTCCAAAATGATAATAAAATTATATTAAATGGCTGTTTGACACAACACTTACCTATTTGTCCTGCAATAACTGGTGGATAGACAATCAGCTGAATGAGCTTGTTGAGCAGCTGGTGCAGAAACCTGACACAGATATTGAGTTGAGCCCCTCTCAGGGCAGCCATGCTGGCCTTGAGCTCCCCCTCCATGTTCGCTTCGGTAATGATAACATCCTTTAGCCGGAAAGGGAAAGAGTACTCCTCAAGGACATACACTAGAGTGAAGAACTTATCCAGGTGGGGGTCCTGGGGGTATAAGAACAGTAATCTTTAGATTTTTTTTAAAAGGACCATATGTAGATTTGATATTCAAAGTATTGTTCATTATGTTAATTTAGTGAACAAGTCTCCTACCAATACAAACTTGCTATTTTATCCTCCAAACAGCAAAACAAATTGGATTAACTGCAATCTTTTGTGTAGCTGCTAACAGTCCGTCAAAACAAAATAACTATCCATTCTGTTATGATGTAAATAAGCCGTTCCCACAATTTAAAAGGCTCACTTGACTCAGATTGAAAAAAAAAAGGGGTTACTTATTCCCAGACTCTAATAATAGATAGTAAAATTTTAAAGATTCAATCCTATATGAGTGCAGCATCATTTCCCCTTTAGTCTTTTAGTTACTTTGTGTTGCTTTAAGTAGTAAATACTAGAAAAGTGCATCTGCCTAAATAGACACAAGTTAAATAACAGAATGATCGCAGAAAAAAAGTGCATATTCTGTATTCTAGAGTATCCAAAAGTGGGAGGCAAAAGCACAAGTCACAATCCATGGCACTGAGTAAAAAAACTTGTGTACCTGTGTGTGAACTGAGGAGGCTGCTGTCACCTCAACATTGAACACTCCTTTGTGATTATCCACCCACTTCATGCCTGGGAGCTGAACCTGCCATTGAGAGACATCCAGTTAATAAAACGTAAATGCCAAGTAGTTATAAATAAAATAAAATAAACTAGTGCAACTATTTAGACACACTTACATCAGGGGTGAGTACAGAATAGCTTGGCGGGGGCTTTTCCACTGAGACCGGCAAACTGAAAGAGCCGGTGCGTAGTCGGCCATGTTGCATCAGAGGGATCCACTGCGGACAGAAAAAGACACGCGATCTCTTACTCATGGCAAGACAACAGAAGCAGAACTCAGACAAACAGGTGTGTGGGTGGCATTTTTGAATTAGGGCCAGCTGAAGGGAGGCTACTCACAGTGTAGCCCACGGGGGTCTCTAGGAGGGTGTTCTGTTTTGGCTGGCAACTGATGTGGTAGAAGGTGAACAGGAGGTGGTGGTTGTCTGTCAGGTTGGCGGGAATCTTCATTTTTATCTCCTCGTAGAACTCGGGCATCCTTGAGGCAAAATGTTAAATGCTTGGGAAAACAATCTAAAACAGAGACATGTTGGACAGATGCCAAGGGGAGTCGCATATGTCACTCTTACTTGTTATGATAGATGACAGGAGTGTAAGCCTCTCTCGTGAATTCAGCACAGCTAGACTTTCCAAAGATGACCTACAAATGAAAAGCGCAATTTTATTATCCATCAATGTCTAAAATCTATTAAGGAAATGTAGCGTTATTATGTACGTTTTTTAAAACTATCAAAGCAGCAATTACAAAGATGCAAAAAATGAAAATAACAGACACCCCTCTAGCTCATTGGATGAATGTAACCTAAACTGCTTTGAACTTCACTCTTCAAAAGAAGGCATTATATAGTTTCACAGCCTGAAGCCATAACATTTTGGCAGATAAACGTTAGAGTTACTTGATAAGCACTGGTGACTTACTGGCAAAGCTTGACTAGGGTCTTCTCCTGCCATAAAATGAACCTTCACTGCAATGTTTCTCACAGAGCCCTGGCGACTGCTGAAGTTCAGACTTTGTGGGTAAACATACAGTAGATTCCTGAGAGCCAAAATGTTGCAAGGGAGAAAGAGATAAGAGATGTCAATGCAGGAACAGAATAGGGTAAAGTTATGTCCTATTTATAACCCATAGAAGTCTGCTTAATTATTTGGTTGTTTTAGCAGATTTTACACACAAGTGTTTACCCATTATTGGAGTAAAGGAGACAAAGGTGCCTGAAAACTTGAACGAGATTGTTATCTCTCCTTTCATGTCTTACATATTTAAGTTATAAATATGTAAATTGGTTATTTTATGAAATAATGTGTCAAACTTTATGCACATAAACTTTAAAAAAAGAAGGGTTATTCTATATGTTTCATGTCAAAAACCCATCAATTACTTCAGTGATTTTCAGAGGCTACAGTTCAAGACAAAAAGCTAATGTTATATATACTTTGATACATTCATTTAAATAAATTATTATGGAACATCACAAAGACATTTAACCTATAATTATCATAATTCCCTTATCATTGGTTATATGTGTGCACAAGGGTGGGCTCATCCAAAGTATTGCTTAAATTTAACATTGCTTAAAACATCAGTTTAAATCCAAGTCAAACAGCAAAGGTAACATAAGTTTAAAGCATTTACATTTCAAACTATTTCGTCTACAAGACTCAGTCCCTTACCACTCCATAACAACAACAACTATGCTTTAGTTTTTTCTACACTCAATTGTTTCAATGATGCTCGTGTTCACTTTGACTTATGTCTGCAACATGCATGTGTTTGTGACCTATGCAAATGACTACATCTGTCATTTGAAGGGTTAAACTTCAGGGTGAGGTCATAGTGAGACAGAGGTGTTCACAGTTGAGCTAATGTTTCACCAGAGAATCACATGTACACATGCAATATAAGACGCACCGCAGACACTCCAGATTTATTACAGCTGCAAAAGACCAATAGTTAATTTTCAGTCTTGCTCTGCAGACGTGTTTGGATTTTATAGAAAAAATATTTGGCTGTTAGTCAGGAAGTCATCAGATTAAACGATTTGGACAACAAAGCAAAAGAGAAAAAAAAGAAAATAGACAAAGCTAAATTGGAGACATAACACAGAGCTACACCATCAGGATGATCTGGGGCCTAAGCCTGCTTTGTGTTGCTATGAGTTTGAAAGCAGTTCAAGCAGCCTCCATCAGAAAAAATGGAAAGATAGAGGTTAGTGCACCACAAGAAGAAGTCAGTGTACTGATGTTTGGTGTGATACAGTTCAGCGAATCCCTCAGCTATGCTTATAAAACCACTGAGGCAAAGATAGCTAAAATCAGCCAGACTCTGAAGAACCATGAAAGTATTCTCCAACAGCTGGGAAAACAGACTGAACAGGCTGCAGAGGTGGAGAAGCAGATAAAAGAGGTGATACAGTTGCTACAGGTAAGAAAACAAACATTTCTGTGTGATGTTGAATGAGTTTGACAATATAAAAGATTGCCGAGGAGATTGTAGCTCTATCTGCAGACAGTATTCCATGTGCGAACAGACAATAGTGAAGATAAGGGAGGTCATGTGTCTATAAATCTACATATAATCTGAATTCAGGGAGTGCAGGAGGAAAACAGAGCAGCTCTTTAAACATTAGTTACACACTCTAAAATATCATAAAACTGAACACCATAACATAGCTTGGAGCTTGATTTTGAAATGGTCTTTAATGATTTATTTATATTCTAGGTTTAATGTGTATATATTTATTATGTGCAGAATCCTTTAATAGGTTGCTTATTAGTTGGACTATGTGTCAGGCAAGTGCCAGCTGCACTGGGATCACTGGTGGGGGAAAGGATAATGTAGGCAGATGCTCTTTTGACAGGACCAGATGGCCAAGCAAGATGCTCAAACCAAGATGACTAAGGACTGGCTGGCCCACATGGAGCAGGAAGAGGAGGAGCTGAGGACAAAAGTGAAAAGATTGGAAACATATCTCAGCAACGCCTTCCCCACAAGCATCAAAGATCTACAGGTAAAAAAGAAAAGTTACTAAATAAAGCAAGATACAGATAAGATGGTGTCACACAAACCAGCATTTAGCGCATGTATGGGGAACAAAATGATACACATTGATTTAGCAACATGACTAAAATGCATTTAACTTTCAAGGATAGAGCAAAGGCGCATTCCGGCATTTTGAAGGGGTTACAGCTCTTAACCCAGTTCCAAAAACAGAGTATTGAGTCTCAGAATGAGGAGCTGTTGAAACTGCAGAAGATGGTAGGTAAGTATTACATAATTTAATGCTTAAGGTTAGTGTAATATCTACTGTAAAGTTTCAACTTTAAAAATACTAACTTTTTTTTACTATTCAGAGTGAAGCTCTGCTCTAACTGCACTCCTTCCATCATTTAAACCGTTTATAGTAGATATACAAACACTGTTGAGCCAAAACGTGTTAGTAGTACATAATTTATTGTGTCATTGCTGCAGCCAGTTTTTCTTTATATTTCTGTTTATTTTGGTTAAACCCTTGATATTCATGTTCTAGATTTTAGACTGTATTGCTACTTATAAAACTAATATCTGGTTCAAGATGTGAATATGATGTAAAATGGTGTTTTATGTTATTTTTTATTACAAATTATATTGATTACAATGCTGCGTCATTTCAATTTGAGATGTTTTTTTTTTCAAAATACTGAAAAAGAGGCTGGTAAAAATCAATAGTAAACAAACAGAAGGAGGCATGTATGCAGTCTGGTCACTGGTCAGTCTATGTAGGTCATGTTGCACTGTGTCTGAAATATGTGAGCACTAACCTGTAAGTGGTGTGTGGTGTGTACACATCACGGGCTGGAAACTCCAGCACCTCTTTGGTTGGACGTACACGCAGATCAGGGTAAGGCTTGACATGCAACAGCTCTGGTGACAAACAGTAATGAGGCGAGTCCGGAGCAGGGGAGATGTCAATCTTCAGCTGGGCTAAAAAGGAGACAGAATAAGTGTTTATATACTAGGTTGAACACTTTGCCCCAAAATTTTCATCACAAAATAACATTGTATTATGTTACCTGTAACAGGCCTAAGTCTTCTCAAAACAGAGGACGGTCTGCGCATATCAGCCAGATACTTGTAGAGGTCTTCATCACTGAGTCGGTCCCCCTCCTTTAGTATAAAAACAAAACAGTAACACATTGTTTATCTTACATTTAATCAGAAGGGGTTAATGATTAGGTACTCAATTATTAATTACAACACCTGTTTGAAGAAGTTTGTAACTGTCAGGGTGGCTGGACGGAAAGTGGCAAAGTTACACATGTCTTCCCCGACACTCATCCGTTCAAATCCCTTCTTCTTTCTTTCGTTCCATGTCCCATGACCTTTTCGCTCTACTAGAAAAACAAAGTCATGCATAGATATATTTGATTAGGTAGTGTTACACAAACAGGACTTTAGTCAAGTGTGTATTTTAAGAGCATGAAGCTGGAGGGGACTGCATGATGAGGGTGTGGTGGCAGATATTGTTACCAGTGTCAGAGTCTGAGTCCAGCCGATCAAGACCTCCCACACTGCTCACGATGTTCAGAAGATGAATGGCTGTCCAGGCAAAAGGCATACGGAAACGACCTAGACGACTACATGCCTGTTCAGCCTGTAGCTTCAGTTTTTCAAGCTTCTCCTTATGCTACAAAGAAAATGAAAACAGAAGACAGAGACCCCATGTGTGCTTTGGCTGTGAGCCATTAGATTTGTGAAAGCTTGAAACACATCTGGCTGCATTACCTTGGACGAATCTGATTCTTTCATCACCATGTACGGTTCACAGCATTCTCCAATGTCTCCTTGTTGAAGGACTTTTTCAAGCTGAAATATAAATGAATTAAAGTTAACACATTTAAGCAAAGCTTCCAAATCACGAGATTAATGTGTAAGACAAGACTAGACTTGTGGAATATTTCTGCAATATATTTATATCTTCTTATGTGTAAAGTTTTAATACCTTAATGACCAGGAAGATATCAGAAGGGTACGTGATGGAGAAGATGGCAGACCGAGCCAGTGTGGAGATTGCTGTGTGAGGGGTGTGGGGTTTAAGAAGCGCTTTCATTTGCTCTGAGTTGAGGTCGAAGTAGAAGTTCTCAGAAATCTGTTGGAGGAAAGGTTGTGATAAGTGGAAAGAGCGAGGGATGGGGGTATAATGGTGGAAATGCACATCAATTGATTTTAATTCAGTTTTGACTCAGTGATCTTAACCCTGATACCACTTAGACCATTTTAAGACGAGGATGATTTGATTAGTCGAGCATGAGCTCAACATTACGTAAGTGGTTTGCAGTATAAAACTTACTTCATCACTTTAAAAAACATCTACTGAAACAAAGACTTACCTTTTTCTTTTCCTTGACATCATACAATGCTAGTGTCCCAAATATTGGCTCAATTTCAATTTCAAACCTGAAAAACGCACAATATTTAGTATGTAATAAACAAAGCAGAGGGTTTCCAGGCATTTTAAAAGGGTATGGTGACACAGAAAATAACTATTTAACTCACTTCAGAGACAAACACTTGACCATGATTCTCTGGCCACAATGTTCCTTGGGCACTTCTGGGACAGAGCATCTCTCCACTGCTTCATCCTTCCAAACACACACAAAAGAGCAATGTACAACACACATACCAGAATAACATTTACACAAATGTCATGGCAACGTAGCTGCAGTAAGGCAATGGGGTTTATAACAATGTAAAAGCAGACAGATAGAGGGGGAAACAAAGCATGTAGAGAAAAGTAAAGGAAATAGTTCTTTAGTTGGGGTTGGATTTCAAGGCAATGTGAATATTTGCTTTATGGGAACATCATGTCTTCTGGAATAAAGCAAACAGTTACTGTTTGTACAATATTGTTATTATATCAAATGATAGTTCAAAGTCACATACAAGATAGGATAGATTATGAGACAATGATAAAAAGGAGTTCTAAAAAAAAAGAACATTTAATTCTGATCAGATTTATTGCTATGGATCAGTACAACTTATTGAATTTTCAGGGTGCAACATGATCTCTCCTTCTGATACAAACCTCATCAGGTGGAGGGTAGAGGCCCAGCAGGTCACTGTGGCGCTCCTGCTGCCGTGCTTCGGTATTGCGCTGGTCCATGTCCTCTGCAGCTGTGCGTTCCAGCACCGACGGAAGAAGGGCATCGGGGGAGGAGTTTTTCAAGTCAAAGATACTGGAGGCCCAGCTTCCACGTGGAGTTTCATCAATGCTGACAGACCGCCGCTTTGCGTCATCCTGAGCGACACAAGAGTGATCGACACAAGTGAGATCATATGTTTTTGTTCCTCAAGGCAAATGTGTCAGCTTTAGGTCCTCATTGTGGGGGTAGGGATGCTTTTGAAACAAACAGTATCAACTTTTACCATAAATATGAGTCAAGATGTGTAACATTTAGTCATGCCTCCTACCTCATTGTTGTGAAGATACCCACGAAAACACCTGGATATTTACAGTTGTGCTCATAAGTTTACATGCCTTGGCAGAATGTGATTGTTTGCCCATTTTTGAGAGAATATTTCAGAGAATAATGCACAAAAACCTTTCTTTCACTCATAGTTAGTGGTTTGGTGAAGCCATTTATTGCCAAACAATTGTGTTTACTCTTTTTAAATCATAATGACAACAGAAACTACCCAAATGATCTACCCCTGATCAAGTTCTTAATAACGTGCATTGCCACCTTTAACATCAATGACAGCTTGAAGTCTTTTGTGGTAGTTGTGGATGAGGCTCTTTATTTTCTCAGATGCCTATTTTATTTGGCAAAAAGCCTCCAGTTCCTGTAAATTCTTGGGCTGTCGTGCATGAACTGCACGTTAAAGATCTCCCCAGAGTGGCTCAATGATATTGAGGTCAGGACACTAAGATGGTCCTGAACCTTAACTTTATGTACATCTGCTGTAGCCAATGACCAGTCGACTTGGCCTTGTGCTTTGGATCATTGTCTTGTTGAAACGTCCAAGTACATCCCATGCGCAACTTCTGGGCTGATTTTCCTCCAGTATTTTCTGATAACATGCTACATTAATCTTTTCCTGTACCTTTGTAGTTCACACATCCCCAGTAGGAATGGTGTACCTTTCATCATAGACCTTGTTGACACTCCAAATGTAACATTTATGGTTGGTTGTGACGAAAAAGTTCCATTTTGGTCTCACCCCTCCAAATGACTTTGTTCCAGAAGTTGTATGTAAATCTATGAGCACAACTGTACAAGCAGGTATATACATATTTTCATTCATTTAGTGGCTTCATTTGAGGTATTTCAATAAAACTACCTGATCATCCTGGCGCTCAGCAGAAGCTGTCTCATCCAGTTCATAAATTTGTTTGAGCAAGCCTCGCTGCCTCTCTCTTTGTCGCTCAGAGTTCTGAGGGGTGTATATGGTGCTGTATCGCTGGTATCTATGGGAAATAATACAAACGTTGGCCCAGCATATCATTTAACATCATAATAACAATGAACATCTTATAACAATGAACAACGTCCTGTATAACATTAGCGAGAAACAATGGATGGTGTTTAAATCAACAAAACCCACATCAGACGTCACATACTTTCTTTGAATGATGAGCCAGTCATCCGTGTAGACTGCTAAGGCGTCTCTCACTCTGGGATCCAGGGCACTACATAGAAAAACACATAAATAATTAAAGTAGGCTTTCAATATTTATGTTTATTCAGCGACAGAGAGAAAAGGCTTTGCTCCTATCGGTAGCTCCTTGTTTGTCTTCTACAGAAGAAATTTTGTTGCTCCGAGTGTGATAATGTAAAGGGTAAGATGTTTGTGTCAGCCACATAGTATATATGTATATATTACTGATGGTCAGCCATTAGCAGTTGGACTCACTCCTCTTCCTCTGGCAGTGGGGGCTCCAGTGTAGTGCATTCCTTGTCCAGATGGAGGAGCTCAAGGTCATCAGGTGGGAACTCCATAAGTTGTCGGAGAGGACCGGGCTCCACCCCAGGGGCATGACTGCTCACATACTCCTCAAAGTCTACAGGCTCCACCACATCAGTCAGTGGTAACTGTCAATAACATGAGTTTGTTAAAATTAAAACACTGAAAATAAACAGGTCTTACAGGACGCAGAAAGATTTTATTCTGTTTTGTAGAACACAAAATCCCAAATTTCTGGAGTATAACATCAGAATTAGTGATGCAATATTGGCTTTATAAAAAAAGTTTTTGTGGTGTATACTTGCAAAGAACCTCACCTAAATGCATTTCACTTATGAGTGAAAAGGCTACTATTACTACAACTATTAGTTATAGCATAGTTAGAGGAATAGTCAATTTGTTGTGCAGTTAACTGTTGATGAGGTTTATTTTGTTTCAAGGGCATCATCCTCCAAAGAAAACCATTTCTTGAATCTAATTTAAAACCTTCTACACAAAGTTATTCCTTGGTCTTACTAATTGGCTTTTCAAACAACTGGGCAGTGATTGTGAGCAGGTTAAACACAAGCTGTAAACAGAGATTTTAAACACTTGTTGACTCACAGGTTGGTGTGCACCTCCTCGTTTTTTCGACAGCTGAGGAGACCCATACTCTCTAGACACATGTTTTCTGACCTCTGATGCAACCGTCCTAGGAAACGGGACAAGTTTGTTAGATAATTTTAGAATTGTTAAACTGCTTAATAACAATAACCATATGTCAACATATTACACTGCAGGAGTTTCTGCGAAAATGTTTTGGCTAGACAAGGTCTATACAGCACAACCTTTACCAGACATTTTCTATTCAATCTGTTCTCACATTTTTAAGCTGATAGTAGCAATGCTAATGCTGTTCAGAAAAGGGAGTTAAATGGACCTAACAGAAAGGTGGCGTGTTGGCTCCAGGCACAGAGCCAGCACTCTGTCCCAGGCCTTTATAGACTAACAGCAAGAGAGGCTTAAACAGAGACAAAGCAGGGAGAGAACAATCCTCTCACTAAGACAGAAGGCAGCTCATCCTTTATGACCACAACATGTGTAAATGATAGAATATTCCATGGATTAGAGAATTACACTTTGCCTGTTTTGTATAGTCAAAGAAATCCCATCACTAAAGTATTACATTTGATAATAATTTATATTTTCATTTGATGTACTTGCCTTAACAGTACAATTTAGCACTTTTTAGAAACTTATTTGCAAACTTAAGCACTTCCATTTAAAACAGGAAAAAGGAAAGCTATCGACTGGCAGAGCAATAACCAGAACACCCCTCTCCCACCCTTTCCTGCATCCGGCACTAAACAATAGTGCAAAAGCCCCACTCAGGAGAGAAGAGGAGAGAGAGTGTGTTCAATCAACAGGTTGCATATACATTGAAGAATAACTTAAAATAATAATAATAATAAAAAAGGTTTGCTTGAATGCAAATGTTATATTCTATTTATAAAGGACAGCATGTCATGGAACAGTATCACTTGGTATTAGTACAAAATAAAGAAAAATAAAAGTAAGCGAGCAAGACATTTCCTAAAGATTTACACTGCATAAAACAGATGCCACATTAAGTTGGAAAGAAGAAGAACCTGTTTACAACATGTGGAAACAGGTAGCTATAGTCTTGCTGCAAGGTGTTCACACAGTTTAACTGAACATTTAAATCTTTTTAGAAACAACCCGCTTCCCCTTTAATGCTGCATTTGAATAAAGTCAAATCTCACTTCTTGATCCAGATAACCCGTCAAAGTGTTATAACCCACTCCCTCAATGTTTGTGATAATGCTCTCACGGCGCTACACACAACTGGCTAATGTCTTCAACTTGTAATTGTTAGTACATGCGTATTTCTTGAAGTAATACAGCTGTGTCAGAGGTTGAGGATGAGTGATACAACAAATCCTAGCTTACAGGCTACATGCACGGTCTGTTCAGCAGGTCACTATACCAGTCAGCGAGGCTGGTAAACAATAACTTCTGTCACTTACCGGTTAATTTTATGCGCAAATGCCCTCCTTTCGCTCGCAGTAGAAGTCATTTCTTTTCCCCATGTAAAGAAAGTCAGTAAAGTGAAGTGAAATAACTGTCCCCGCCTGTTCTTGGCTCTGTCCCGTCTTGTACTGTGTTGTAGGCTCTGAGAAAGCTTCCTCCTCCACGCAGGGACCGGGGAAGGGATCCCTCCTTGTTGCTCCTAGTGGCTGGGAGCAGCATGGCGGTCAAATTAGTCAAATCCGCCGTGATGGTTAAGCTACATCCGCTAAATCTTCAAAATAAAACCCTATTTTAATCACGTTTCTTATAACCAGCGGTGTCAACGTCAAACTCGTGAAGAGAAACCTATCAAAAAGAAGAGGTACTGTATATTAATTCAACAATAAGTTTAAAATATAGGGTTTTGTGTCCAATGTGTGTATCTTTCTTTATTGTATCATAAATTATTACGATTATACCTTTAGCATTGTATGCGTTGTTTAAGCATAAATTGATAACTTACATAATTTTAATAATTTTAAATATGCTACTTCAATTATGATTGTTCATATTTACATACGCAATCTCCTTTTGTCAGCTACAAGATACTATATATTACCATGTTTGGATGTAAACTAATGCAGTAAGGATTTGATTTTGAGTTTGACATGTGCTATTTCAAATATATGCAACAATACAACGCTTACATTTGCAAACCATAATTACATAATTTTCCCAAGTAAGAAAATCAAGATACTTCCGGTTTTTGTAAACTTACCCTTGAACTTCAGCTTTACAGAGAGCCCGTATCGTCGTCTTCTCGTACTGATACCTCACCTGACCGGTTTACAGTCACTGAGAATAGGCAACAAAGTTTAAGGTTACACACAAGTTTCAGTTTGGTGCAGAATTTAGGAAGCAAAAGTTTCAACACCAAAGATACTTTCAGTCTCGTTTTGTTATAAAAAAAACAAACAATGGTGCATCGATTAGTTATAATCCAATTTATAACAAATGTAGTCAGAAATAGCATATCCATTCTTCCATCCGTTGCAGTCCCAAGGAAACGCATTGTTATTTGGACAAAACGCATAATAACAACATCTAAATGAGCAATTATAAATTCTTACTGTATCAATGTGCCTTACAGCTACTTCACCAGCAGGTGGGGCTATTCACCATGATTTATAAAGAAAGAAAGCCTTGCCTCATAAATGATTGTTTAAGATTCAGTCCTCAAATTTGACCTCTACAAGGAGATGAGACGTGTAGTTTTGGTTGTTGGTTTAGTTGCAACTGTGTCCAAATGTCAAATTAAAGCCACTATTTATATGCATGGCCCTTTTTACCTTAGGAATAACTGCCACCATTAATAATTTGAGGCAGATAAATGGGCATATCTGAAATGCTATATTTCACAGGACCATCTCCAATTCAAGTTGGCTAAATGAGAACTGAGAACTAACGGAAGTCTTGTGTGTTTATTGTGTCACATTCTGCTGACCTTAAATTACTCCATACCCTACATCCTACTATGAAGAATTAATAGAGCTATGTTGCTGCTGCGTTTTTAGCCCTCCCCCACCGCTCGGTGCTTCTATCCCGCAGTCATCCTATTCAGCACCCTGGAGAGCTGCTGCAGGTAGCGGGGCTGTCCTCTGTGAGATGGTTGATAAATGGCACGAATTGTAATGAAGAAATGTGAAAAATGGAGACGCAGGTGAAATTAACCTTGTGTGACAATGGCGTGGCTGCAGGAGAGCAAGGACAGACATCTTGCGGATGCATGTTTATGTATGGAGCAGCAGAGCAGCAGCATCAGGCTCACAGAAGGCATTAGTCTGGCTCATAAAGAGGGCTAACTAAACTAAATGAGGCAACTGCGTTCCACTTTGAAGCTGCAATACAGTCATGCTTTTGGGCCATTACAAAACAAATGTTTATGTTTAGTAGTGGGAAACCGTTTTATTAATTCCCACATAATAAACCAATTGTTTTAATTGATATAAACATTTTATTCTTGACTTAAAATACAGTGTACCTTGAATTTGTGACTATACCATTCTTGCACAGTAGGAAAATCCACTATAAGTGCCTTCTTTATCCTTCTGTCTGCACCTTTCCTGTCTGCTTACTTGCTTTTCTGTTCATCGAAGGCTTTCAATTCCTAGATCTGCACTATTGTTTGAGCGCCCAGCCCCCACAGCAGAGAGTGCCCCCACCTCTACTACCACCACTGCTGTTTTACCAAAGAACAAAAGAGAGAGTGTCAGACACCACCCACTAGATCTCTTTCACACCAGAGCCCCCACCTCAGTTCCAGATGGGAATGCCTTTTTTCAGGGTTTCTCTCAACCCCAAGAGTCCTCCAAAATGGAGGCCCCCTGCCCCCCTGGAGACCACTACTCAGCTGCCCGTCATCCACCTGCTCAGCCGCCACGCGCCCATGGCCAGGGTACATCCCCTCTCTCTCTCACCCCACCAGGGAGTCCCATTAAAATCATTAACCACTTTTCACTGGCATCTGCTTTCAGGACATTACTCAAGCAGCAGTAAAAACTAAACTAACAACATTAACTCAGATAATGGAAGATGACAAACCAAAAATCATTATTTCAGGCTAATAAAGGAAAGCAGGCAAAATGAGAAAAATAACTGTTCTGGGAAAAGAAATAATAATGTTTTTCTGAGGAAGCTTATCAGTATAAATGTTACTGCCAAAACACACTGCGTGTCTTGATGTGACTTTTTCAGCTGCTGCCGAAGACGGATGGAGGAATCACAGCTCACCAGACTGAACACTGTAATCAATAATTCTAATTCTAATCTCCTTTCAATGGTGATGGTGTGCAATACTGAGGGCAGGCAGATGCACATCAACATGTAGCATCTTCAGAAGGATCTCTGTGTCAACCTCCAACCCTGTCTTGACCTTTCTCCTCCAGGGACCGAGAGTGACGTAAAGCAACAAGGCACATCTGCCAAAAGACAGCTGTTAACTCTCTTTATGTTTGTGCTACAGTTGGGGGTTGCTGGTTGGGGCTAAAGGTATTAATTGGTGAATTAACCCAAATCTGCCTAATTACTCTTTGGACACAAAAGCTTGCCTCTCAAGAACCCTGTCAGCCTTGAAAGTGTAAGGGATACCAGTAAAATCAGCAGAAAGAAATTGTTTTGCTCATTCAGTAATAAATTGTAAAGAATCGATTTAATGCATTATGGACAGTAAAACATTAGGCTTAGCCACCAGCAGCCAGCCACACATTCTCCATTGCTTACATTACATGGATGAGTGCATGCTATACTGTCACTCACTAAACAAGATTTATGGAAATCTTCCCGTATACAGACACACTCTGCTATTACCCTGCTTCATCTTTGAATATATGTAGATGTATTCATACAGTATCTTTATGATTTCTTGAAAGCACTTCTCTCAAACCTTTAGCAGCTTCTGTGTTGCAGGAAATGACTAAACCCCCAGCACCATTACAGCTTCCCCCATCCCACCTCCAGTCCCTGAGGGTTCAAGGCACCCAAATCAATTGAAAAGAAAGAAGAGTGCACCGTGGTCCTCCCCCTACATCTGTCAGGGAGGGAAAGCAGGAGGGGCCGCACTCATGAGCTGTACAGGGGAACAATATGACTCCATCTGTCACAAACCGTTTCATCTCTGATGGGATGAAATATAGCTTGCAAATACATCTAACACCATATCATCTATGTATTAGCTTACCAGTGTCCAAGCCTCGACCAATTCCCAGAACCACACGCACTGGCTTTTTGTCTCATATTACCTTCCACCCACCAGCCAGCACTCTGAAACCACCTTGTAAATGATGCTTTTAAGCCAAACAGCATGTTAAAAGAAATTATTCCACTTTGCACAGTTAATGAAAATGGAAGCCTACCAAGTAACAACATTTGCATGTAAAAAGTTTAACCATGAATGTACAGAGCTTAATAAAGCTTAATAAAAGAGAAAGCACATTTTGCATTCAGGGTAAATACTAAAAAAAGTAAGATGCGATCTACTAATAACCTCTTTCATATTCAAATAGTGTTGCTGCTGGGGCTTAGAGGATGGGTGTGGCATGCTGATTCTTCGTGTCTTCGGAGCTGTCGGGCTTTGTAACATTCAATATCCTATTTGCTCTAGTCTATCACATTTGTGCTATCAAGCCTGGTCACTGTTTTTAGCTGAGGACAAAATGAAACCTCTGACAAATCAAAGTACTGCACACTGGTGTGTACAGTGATCCTGTAAGCTGCCAGAACAACACAAAATGGCCTTACAGCAGAGATTGAGAAAATAATACAAAAACTCTATATCCCCAAGAGCCATCATGCCTCTCTCAGCAGCAGGTACAGCAGCAATCTCAGTCATTCATATTTAATTCCACAGGAGTTTCCGGCCAGACTAATGTGCTATTGATTTCAAGTCTCCTATTACAGAACATGGGAGGGACAGCGAGTGGGAGAATAAGATTGAAAGAGTAGTGAAGGAACAAAAAGAAACAACATCATCACTAAACGGACAACCTTGTGTCAATGTCAAGAACCAATTCAACACAGAAGTAATTATAGCTGAGGTAGAAAATGTACTTTATATTATTTATTTCACATTATAAATAGTACCATTAACACACTTCAGCTCTGTGTAATTTGAACAGACATACTTAAACTAATGCTAATTGTTATTTGCCTGTCCTATAGTTTGGTGTGATATAAAAGCAATTATAATGCTGGATAAACAAAGAGACTTTCTAGGAGCTTTGTGTAGTTAATGTCCCTAGATGCTTACTCAGGCAGGACAATTTGAAACATTCATAAAAGAAGCTTTACATTTAAATAGGTTTTAAGTGACATGTTTTCTTTTGTGAAGTGGTTAGTGCTGTTGCAACCAATCTCAAGGCCTCATCCATTTATGAAAGCACAATTAAACAATTACAAAAACCTTAAATAAAGCACACTTGTCATTCATGGAACTAACTACACGGAATAGTACCACGGTGAGGCTATTATATAAAATGAAAAAACAATACAGTACACTAAAAAATAAATGGGCACAAGCAGAAAGTAACCTATAAATAAAGAAATGACAAGAGCAGCTACTTCAGAGACTTCCTCCCACCAGCCTGTCTACTCTAATAATAGCCCAAAGACAACACATCCAGACAGATAGAAAGATATGGAAAGAAGGAGAGAGACAAGGAAAGTGCAAACCATGAGGGAGACCACAAAAAATATGCCAAATAATGCATGAAGGGTAAAATTAGGCCAGTTGCCATTATCAACAAATGTCCTTTAAAAAGAGGCTAATTTAATTTTGGATCCATTCCTAAAAGTAATAACCGCTTCAGTGAAACTGCTTTCCAACACAAAATTGCCAAGAGCCAGGCCTGATGGAAAGACCACTGAATTAAGCAGACCTCAGGCTTAGCACCCCCCCAATGGGACAAGTGTCACTTTTACCCCCAACTCCCCAGTCTACCACAGGCAAAGGCAACTAGCATTTCATTTGGATGAGAATATCTTATTTGAGAAATTACTACTTACATAAACTAAGCACAGTCACACAGGTGTACTAAAGTAATTCAAATTCTTGAAAGGGGATATCAATTTTAAGCTTTAAAATTAGGCCAAGATGCCTATGTTTTTACACTATTTCAGTAAATTGTGAAGTAAATAAATAAGAATTGTCAGATTTATAAGCAATTATTATATTTTGCTTACAATTGTTGCATTATCATTATTTTCATATTAACTGTGCTTATATGGTAGTTTTTTAATTAATTGTATTTTTATTGACAGATGACTATGGCCAAAATTTATTGAGATGGTCTTATGATTTTATTCACAATAAATAAATCAACCAAACCATACTAGCATTGCATTCTGTTATCTGTTTATCCAGATTTAATTTTGGTCTTGTTGGTAAATAAACTTTAAAATCTTTGTAAATCCTGAAAGTTCATCACTCCTCAGTGCATTCCACAATACACCAAGAGAAAGGAACCAGTGCAACAAGACTCCTAATCACTAGAGACAGAGGAACCCTGAAGAATAAGAAAATAATCAGTAGAATAACAAAAAGGCTTTTAAGCAAAAGCACTGCTTGATCCTGATTCAGTAATGCACAATAGGCGCTTCAAATGCCCTCTTACCCAAAAGAAGGATTCAGCTGCCGTGCTACTAACCAGGGCTCTAATGAGGGGCCACAATTAAGCCCATTTATTCACATTAAGTGTGAACTGCAAGTGGGGCTGCAGTCAGTTGACAGACCTAGGTGCCTTTGTGTTACAAGAGCCGCTTTTATTTGCTGCATAAAGACGGAAAAAACACAAGCACCTAATGACAGAATCTCGCCATCTCTACTTAGACGCTGATAAACATGAGCAGAGGCACACACACTCTCTAAAAGACTGACTCAAAGGCTCCAGCACATCTAGGCAGAGTTGAGTCACTGCTTGACAGAACGGTGGGGGCGGGGTTAAGACAGACTGACAGTGGGGCTCCAGCTCTATCCTCTTATTAACGCTTAACGAGTGCTTTCCTCATGCAATATTCATCTTCACTAATATCATCCAAGCCCTGAGCTGAGCTTGCTACTTATGTAAGGCAATTATGTAAAATATTAGACAAGGTCTATGTTCAAAATCTGACTGGGGGACAATGACAGAATGATAGATACATGAGATAAAGGCTGGAAGGGAAGAAAACAAGCGGAAACATACTATATAAAGAAGTTAGCACCTCGTTTGTCCTTATTGGAGAACAGAGGCATCAATACATTGCCATTATAACAAGTGGTCAATGTCAATAATGCAAACATATTCCTCCCATACCTCCGTTTCTGAGAGCCACTGAGATCTGAGGACTCCTCAAGGTCAGCTGGGGAAAGTCAAGCCAGATTAATGTTTGCTGCAGTGGGATAATGTCCCCAAGTGCACACCTCGATCTACTGTACAACTCACACCACGCTTGTTACCTTAAGGACAATAAATTGACCACTTTACTTACATATACAAACAGCTACCTGATACACAAATGACTAAAGATGCAGTGATTTACACATAGCCACATGTACACACCCACCCCCCAGGTCAAGGCCCTATGGGGGTCTGCACAGAAATAGGTCATTTGTCACACATGATGTCCCGGGGCAGAGGATGCATTATAGATGAGCCCAAACAGCATGTCTCGGTGAACACTAACCGTGCAGGAGGCAGCAGTGGGAGGTGGGCAGAGGAGGAAGAGAACTCTTCAGTAAGAGGAAATGGCATAGAATGTCATAAAGTTAGTCAAAAATCACTGCTGGCCATGTCATTGCTGAATTGACCTAAAGGAGAATCACACCATAGCCTAACATCCCACTGTACAGACATGGATTAAAACTAATTTGTTATTCTCATATCTGCACCTGACACACTAGCTAACCATCTGCCTGGTACAGAAATGATGCCCTCATTCATCTTATTACATCTGCAACTCTTTGTTTCTAGTGCCAGATAATTAAAGCATAGTTTGTATCCATTTTAATTCATTACTTTGAATGCAGCTAAGAATATGGACCTAAGAATGACTGTCCAGTCCAGCTCTTTTATTTACAAAGACAAAAGTCTGAAACTGTTTGCTGTGATTTCATACAGAGAAAAGGAAAAGCAGGCTTTGCTGGGAGAACAAGTGAGTGTGTGGAGTGAGAGAAACAAGTCCACTGTCTTGTACTGCACCCATCTGTTCTGAAAGTGCAGGTGGAGGCCTATTCACCGTGCTCTGCGTGTGAGTGAAGAGGGGGGCAGGAAGAAAGGAAGGGCAGGGAGGAGGAGGGTGGATACTGTGGTGGGGGGACTCTTGGTTATCTCTCCTAAAGGGGATAATGGGAGAGGAACGCATTGCAATGGCTGCTATGTAGTACCCTCCCTGCACAATTAGCCAATCAGCTGCGCGCTCTGCCAGCCAGGAGGACGCATAAAAGAAGAACATTGCAGCAGAGGCACAGAAGGAGACTGCGAGTGGAGCAGGGAATTACACACAAAAAACAGCTGAACTCAAACACCCTCCCCTGGACACACCCTGCTGCTGAGGAGCACTTCTTCTCTTTTTTCTGAACCATCGCCCACGCCACTCAGAGAGAAACACTCTCCCTCATCATCATCTGGCAGAAAACTCCTTTTTCCTCATTTCATCCATAGAGGACACCTACAATCTCAACGAGCTGAGATTCCCTGACAAAGATTGTAATTTTTTTTCCTTTTTTCTTTTTTTTTTCTTTTAATTTGGAGACCTGACACAACACACGTTGTAAAGGCCGAAGAGGATTGAGACCTCAGCCCAAGACCAGCGCAGAGAAGGACCTAGATTTCTTTCATTGTACGTCAAGAATGGTTACTGTACGTATGACTCTATTTCTCTTGTGTTTGTGATGGAGATAGGAGCCCCCTATCATTGTGTTAGCCATTGCCTTATGTACACATGCTGGAGTTGGTCATTATAAGCTATTCTTATGCCTTTTCTGGAGATACAAATTTAAGTTGTAGATGGGTTTGTTGACATGCCAGTACACAGAAAGGGTTTGTGTTAAATGGCTTTTGTTCAATATGCAGCTTTGTATTATATGATAACATTACAGATAGATAGTGGTAATTAGCTATCTCACGCTAAAGGATGCGCCATGCTTGGCTGCTCCAAGACTGCAGTCATTGTCTGCCACGAATAAAGTCTTTAACCTGCCATTTTAGAGCACAACCTTTAGTGACAACCACTCGGGCAGACTAATGTCGCATCTCTGAATAGGAGGACTGTAGTAGTGTAAAGGGGGAATGGTTTAGAAATTCCGTGGGATTACAGTGTCAAAGCGGGAGAAAGGCGATGAGACGCACAGTGGGGGAGGACTGGCTTTCTTCGCTTGGAGTAGTGGAGGATGCTGAAGACGGCTCTATGAGACAAAACATGATGCCTCGGAGGCTGAGGGCCCATCCAACAAGGCAAAGGAGAAAAAGGGTCGAGTCACTCCGGGAGGAGGAGGGGGAGGGGGGAGATTACGCATCCATTGGTTTGCATTGAATCAGACCAAAGTCCAAATTCCTCAGGGTTCTCGTTGCGATGCAACAGAGTAAATGGGCTGGAAACCTCAGAGGCCGTGATAATGTAAGGACGTATGGCGGACATCTCCATGTTAGCGCGTTTTCAGAAAGTATCACGTCCCATACGTGCAAGGTGCCCATGCTTGCACTGCGCCTGCTTGGATGAAAGGAGATGGGAGCAGTGATAAATTAGCTTTGCTGTGTGCCGACGGCCGGATTGGGCGTGTCTCTGCTGGACTGGAGCACCAAACGAGGGCCTTTGAGCCGCAAACGGCCTACTGTGATTTACCACTTGACATCCTTTATGGTTGACAGCGTTGTCTTTCTAAGCACCCCAATTAAGAGGAGGCACATTTGTGTAAAATAACAGCACGGACATCAACGTGATTAGCATTGTGGCTGCACAGAGTTTTCATGGTGATGTTTTAGTGAAATAATAAATGATAAAACGGGGGACTAGTTCACTTTTAGATGAAATGATCAGACCTGTAACGTGGCCCTCATTTTTATTACTTTAATTGTTTTTGGGGAACTCATACAAAAGACATTAAAGCTAGCGTTAGCATGTTTATTACCAACCATGAGCAACTCTCTAAATGCGTCTTAAAGGGCCAGGCCTCGTAATGTCTGAGACGTCCCAAATGTACTTGACGTGCTTCCAGTGCTGCTTCCTTTCTCCCTTTGTTCTCCGTTACCTATTGTCCACGCAGGCCTCGACAGTGACACGCCGACTGTGGCTGTAGCTCTTCCTGCACATGGTCCGCAGTGCTCCATGCCCGGTACCGCAGTGCCTAGCAAATAAAAGCGTTGAGTCAGATAACCTTCCACTTCCACAATTCAAGGACAAGTACTGCCCGTGGCTACAAACCGTTTAAACACTAAACAAAAAAATCCAAGCCTGCTAAAAAAAATTATATATCACTTTTATTTTGTTGGACATTTTAAAAAAGAAACAACATTTTGCAATTACCTCTCCAAGTTATGGGCTGGGATATGTTAATTGCAATCATGTTATGTAAGCAGTGATTTCCCTTTGCTGCCGGTGGCTTTGTATAATTAGGCTACGCACAACAAGCATAAAGGCTGTATAGAGTAAAGGATGAACACGCTGCTTTAATTTCTGGCACAGTTAAATTTACGTCTTATTGCGGCCTTTGTCTTTTTTAGCAACAGCTATTCTCTTTTGCATTTAAAACAAAAACTTTAGCTTCGAACCTTTACACTGCATTTGTATGCACTGAATTAACACTTGAACCACTTTCTCAAATAACCGATAAAAAAAAATCGACGGAAGAATTGCCTGTGGGATTGTTGATTTTTATGTTGACCTATTATGGCGTTTTTGACTCGGATCTGGCAACTGTAACAGTCATTGTTCCCAGAGAGTCCTGCAGCCCCTGGCCACGACACAAAGCGCCACTGTTTACATTAATATTCATAGTGCTGCCATAGCCTGTGCGAGGGAGACGAGGAGGAACGGGTGGCTCTTTTGTTTGCTCCTTTCAATACATTTATTCAGCCAAAAGGCGCTGCGCTTCATGAATGCCTGCACAAGCCTTTGCTTTTAAAATAACGACCAAATGAGTGAAAGGAGGTTTTACTGAGAGTAGCCTACTATCTTAAATGTGTAAAACAGTCAAAAAATGTCTGCGAGAAATTTGCTAACTACTTCAGTGTACATGTTTTAAAAAAAGGATATAAAAGTACTGTGCTGATTTTAAGAACCCGTTTTGGGCTCAAATGAGACCGTCCGAAAGCCACTCCCTTTTTCAGCACGCTGGATAGCGCCCTGTGCACAAGGACTTGCAAGACAGATTTGTCTTCTCAAGCCTTTGACGTTGTCTGCTCGCATCTTATCAACGCAGAGCACATTCACACAGCTCAAATCTTTAAGAAATCTTTTATTTTTAGTCCGCTGAGCGAAGAACAGAGAGGAGAACGGGTGCATGGCTGACACGAGCTGTGACTCCTGTCGTCTTGTTGTTTTACAGCTGCCACCATGATCCCTTAAGCTGCAGAGTGTGGCTAATGCCCTTTGTTTGAGATAATCCTGTAATCTGTGTTATTTAGAAGGCTCATTTACACTCAGGCCAAGCGTTCACTTTTTAATCATGCTTTCCAAAGAAAAAAAATCTCTTCATAATAGATTATAATGTAGACCCATCATAATAAATACTGGTATCATTCTTTGTGTAACGTTTTAGACTATGTATATGTAATAAAGTATGTCTATGTCATGAAGTGTTAAACCCTAACGCCACATTATAGCCTCTAGTGCTATAATGTATTTGGAGCAGAAGTTATTTGGGAAAGCTGTTGGTAGACATCAGAAAACAAAGAACGACTCAACACATTTATGGTATGTTTCTGTGTTTTGTAATTTAATAGTGTGCAGTGTAGGTGGTATGTGTGCTTGGCAGTGGAGGCAGGACTCTTGTTTGCGTGCGAGTCTGGGTTCATGTGTTTGGCAGAGGAGGAAGGGCTGGTGTTTACGTGCAAGTCTGGGACCATGTGTAGGCGATGCTGATGCACTACATTAAATATTAAGGAAGATCTCCCAGGCTCCAAAATAAAAAAAGAAAGTAAATAGTCCCAACCCAACTACATAAAGTGTTGGTTTTAATACTTTTATGTTATAAATGCTTAAAAGGTGTGGGCTGAGCGAAAGTAGGTGCTAGTACACAAGAAAGGGACCTGGGCTGTATACACACAGGACGTCATGGTTGCATGGATACACAATGTCCCTAAAGTGTTTTTATTTATACATTTTTTCTGTAGTGTAAAGTCTCTATTGTTTAAAGCATATACAGTGGACTCGTCATGTGTCAACAATTCATTGAATGGTAAGACAATTGGGTTCAAGCTTTGATAAGATTTTGTTGTGGACGTTGTAACTATAACAAATAGCACTCCTAAAATCCATAGAGGTTTTTATTTGAACTAACTTTAAAGCATGCTGTTCCGTTTCTGCTTCCAAAGTCCAGTCGCTGCTTGTGTCAGCCATTCTCAGCTCCTAGCCTATACTCAGTGGTCTGTGAATTATATAACTCCATAACACTGTTCACTGGGGATGTGTGTTCTGCCATGCTGTGGGTTATTTCAGTTGGCGGGACAAATTTGCCCTAATATGACTTTTTCCCCTTTGTCATATTTGGGACACATTCTCAATGCTCTCCAAGCTAATCAGCCAAATATTCAGCCATATATAACATAACAATGTGATTTCCTGTGTTTCATATTGCTATTCTAGGTGGCAGTGTCTTTTGTGTTTGAAGTATTTTATTTTTAGACTTTCTGAACTCTGTCACCACGCTCCTCTTCTTTTGTAAAATGCTCCTCTTGTCATAATCAATATGACTTAACAGCTAGTCTCCGCTTCTCCAATGTCATTTGATATTACTTCACAGAGGAAACATATCTGACCTATATTTCTGCACTTAATACGATGCTGCAAACTAAAAGTAAGAAAGATATTCAGCCTTCAGAAACAATGTAGCCTTTGAGGGACCGTTACCTGGGCAACCTAAATAGAGGTGAAACTCAAAGCAAGATGGCAGGTTATACAGATGAGGGTAGAAGACAGGTTAGACACAAATATATTCCCAAACGCTGTTGAAAAAGCAGAGAGCAAAATGGAACTAGGATTTAAAAATAACAAAGAAGAGACAAAACAATACTACAGAGTTTTAACTGTTTTATAAAAAAAAAAAAAAAAAAAAAACAGGGCATATTACAAAAATATCCTACAAGAAAACATCCTACTTTGTACAAAAATAAATCACACAATATACTAATAAATATAGCTTGTGTTAGCTTGTACAGTTTGTGCCTCAAACACTTTTTAGATTTTAAATGATTTATCCTTTACATACAAAAATACTATCGTTTGCACGTTTGATTTCCAATTGAATGATGTTACGAGGAAAGTGGAGCAAACCACACAGCTGTTCCTTAAAAATCCCCTGTGGATCAAACTGAGCAACACAGTGTAACCTCCACAGCAACTCACTAGAAAAATGAAATCTTAACTGTCATAACTAACTTTTCCCCAACCCGTGTTATTCTTTATTGTAAATTCCTTTAAGAACATAACTGCCCCTATTTGTCCGCCATGGCAACCTCTGCCACACTTGTACCCCTGAGTTTCTTGCCAGCCTCTTTCATTCATTACTATTATCCATGTCTGTGTAATGATGTAATGGCGTTTGACCCTGGAAGAGTGAGGGGGGGAAGGGAAACAGGCAACTGTGACATCTGCAGGACCAGAGGCAAGGAGTGCGAGAGGTGGAAAGAGAGATGTGGTAAAAGTGTGTGTGTGTTTGTGTGTGTGTGTGGGGGGGGTATGATATATATGATAAATATATATATATATATATATATATATATATATATATATATATATATATATATATATATATATATATATATATATATATATATATATATATATATATATATATATATATATATATATATATATATATATGATAAATATAGGTATATGATAGATCAAACCTTGTAGCCATTTTAGCAATACTGACTCCCAACCTGTGACAGTGACAATCTGTGTTCATAATTCTTCGGGTCACAGAGATTTCTTTTAGTTATAAATCTAATGTACCCCCTTTCTCAGCAGATAATCAGCACCATGGAGACCCAGGTATCCAATGGCCCAAGCGGAACCAGTATGCCAAATGGTCCTGTCATCAGCACCAATGGCTCCACAGATGACAGCAAAACCAACCTGATCGTCAACTATCTGCCTCAGAACATGACCCAGGAAGAGTTTAAAAGTTTGTTTGGTAGCATCGGAGAGATTGAGTCCTGCAAACTAGTCAGAGACAAAATCACAGGTACATATTATATATACTTTATACATTGTTTTTGAGAAGCATTGGTGCTGTACTCACATTAATCTATGTCTCCAGGTCAGAGTTTGGGATATGGCTTTGTAAACTATGTGGATCCAAATGATGCGGACAAAGCCATCAACACACTCAACGGTCTGAAGCTGCAAACAAAAACAATCAAGGTACGAGGATTTACTATATGTTTTTATTCTTGATGTGGCGGTAGTAAAAAAGAGGAAATTGGTGGCTGGGGCTCAGAGATACGGTAACAGACGTGACAGAGGGAGGGGTGGTGGAGGGGGCCAACGGGTGCAGTGCCAACAACAAAGGGGCTGAAAGAAAAGGGTGAACAGAGAAAAAAAGGAGAGTGGAGGTCAGAAAGCAAGGGGCGGACAGCATGCAGAGGTTATTGTGATGGAAATGTAATTAGGATGCCTGGCTGTGGCGCATGAGGGTCAGTCCAGGTTACCCCATCTGCCTACAATCTAGGCTAATTAGGGCCTTTCTTTGTCCCAAAATCAGATGAGGGAAAAGGGGAGCATATTATAAAACACTACTTCCCTTTCCAGCCACCCACCCAAACCTGATCAAAGAAGGGGAAAATTGAGACAAAGTGCAGGGTCAAAAAATCTAATCTGTGAAAGAGCAGAGCAGGTGCTTTTCTAACAGCTGTTCAGGAAATGGGAGATTTATTTTAACTTGTTCTATTCTGAACAAATAGAACAGCTAAATGTCTATATAAGAAAAAGTTTAAATTTGTAACTGTATTTTCTTTTCTTTGGATTTGTGACAATTTTGTAATTTCATACAATGTTTTACACATTGCAGTTTTTAATATAAAATTGTAATATTACAAATATATTTTCAAGACAACAGTATGTTTTAATAACTAGCATTTCAAACTTTATATTATGACCTTAATCAAATTATAAATTATTTACAGTATATGAAAAAAAAACAATATGTTTAATTTACTACTTTCCTTGTGTCGGTCTGACTTTGTAGAAGACTTCAATAGAGAGTGAAGCTGCTTTGGGAGGGGACTGCTGTAGATGGGTAGGGGGTAGCACAGAGAGCAGAATGCCAATGACAGGATTAGAGGCCATATGGGCTTCAGGCACCATCTGTACTGTGGGAGCGACAGGGAGAGGGTTAATTATAGGGCAGCCTCTGCTCCCCGAATACAGCAACTCCCCCCAGAGTTGTCCAGAACACCCTAATCACTGTACCACACAACCCTCCTGCTCATACAGTCTGGCTACAGACACAATGGATGCTGGTTGTAGACGGATGCATCAAATCACAACACCTGTATGTAGTCATACATCAATGTTTTAAAAATAATGCAATTTTGGAAATTATATTTACAAGTTGTCAAGGTTCCTTAGGTCTTATGATGTGGTTACATTGTTTGCTGCTTGAGAGTTTAGCTGTTTTTCCCGCGAGGATACAGACAAAGGAAAAAGGCAGAACAGGGAGGGCAGCTCAGCCTATCTCAGACAACACTCACTCTGTTCCTCCATCACACACAAACACACCACGCCAAACAATGGACTGAACAGCACTATCCATCCTACATGCGTTTACATGCTTCCTCTTACACAGAAGACTAAAAGTGTGACTTTTACATTTAGTCGAGAAGATAAAAACTGAGAAAATGAGAAAGTGAAAGCAGACAAACAGGAAACCATTAGGGATATAAGCATCATAGGCATATCGAAAAAGATGGAGCATTAATTAAGTCACTGGTGAATTAACACCAAAAACATACAAAGACTCGTGTTTTTAAGGGAAAAACAAAGATTTTTTATTTTTATATTGGTATCTGCTCGGGTAATGGCTACAGACATCACAATGTGTTACTTTGACTTTGTCATTGTGACTGAGCTTCAAGACACTGATTAAGTCCACAGATAGCACAGCAGCAATGGTCTTCACCCAGGACAATGATAAGGTTTAGAACGACTGAAACACAGGATTCTTGACAATCTAGTAACTTTAGTCTTTGTACAGGTTTCCATAGAATGCTTGCTGTTTGATTATGACCAGTGACAATGAAATGGGATGATTAATAGCTAATATAAAGTGTGTTTTAGGTATCTTATGCTCGTCCAAGCTCAGCCTCTATCCGTGACGCAAACTTATACGTGAGTGGACTCCCCAAAACCATGAGCCAGAAAGACATGGAGCAGCTGTTTTCCCAATATGGCCGCATTATCACATCCCGCATCTTAGTCGACCAAGTCACAGGTATACCTCCACTTTTGTTCAAACCAAGTTTCTCTGGATAAATGCTCCAGTGCTGGTATCTGTTTTTAATAGCCAGGTAGTGACATTTCTCTGCCTCTGATTTGTCACAGGTATATCACGAGGAGTGGGATTCATCCGGTTTGACAAACGAAACGAAGCAGAGGAGGCCATCAAAGGTCTGAATGGCCAGAAGCCTTTGGGTGCCGCCGAGCCCATCACTGTCAAATTTGCCAACAATCCCAGCCAGAAGACAGGCCAAGCCTTACTGACTCAACTGTATCAGACAGCTGCCAGACGCTACACGGGGCCCCTGCACCACCAGACTCAGCGTTTCAGGTACTGAGCCTTTACCGTGCACATAGCTAATCTGAGTCACTACTAACACACAGTCTGTCTATGGCAACCGTTTCAAACAAGGTCACAGGTCATCCCGCTGTGTTCATCATCTAAAGTGGTTGCTAGTCACTCTCCAGCTATTTTGCATTGAGTCTTCAATTTTAAATTTGTGTGTAAATGCAGTATCAGGCAAAATTAAAAGTGTCTGGTAAAAGAATAGTGTATGTCAGATATAGTTTTTAAAAAGTAATGTGTATAGATAAGATAATAGCTGCTGCTGACTTGTTTGTAGAAGCACTTAAGGCAATGCCTTTTTTCACACTGCAACATGCTTCTTCCTTGTCTAAGTAAACTTAAAAGTTTTTACAAATTTCTTAAAAAGGCAAAATACCAAAGAAGGGCATTGAAATTTTGATATTATACTACAAATGCAATCTTATTATAATAAACCTAACAAGACAAAGTCATAATATATATTTAAAAGATTTTAGACTTTGGATATATTTTCTTCCTTTCTACAAGAACACAGATAAAAATGTTGAATTCATAATGCTCAAAACACTCACTCACAGGCTATTTGACATGGCATGTCTGTGGTTGAATGATTTGGGGCTTGAGATGCAGTGAAGGATGCCCTCTGGAGGCCAGCTGGTGGAGGAGCTACATTTTAACTAAAAGCCCCTTTCCATGTATAGATCTCATCACTAACCTTTGCATTCCCTTCATTCTCCCTCTTGCGTTGCAGACTCGACAATTTACTAAACGCCAGCTACGGAGTCAAGAGGTAAATGCCAAAGGTGTACTTTCAAAAGCATCCATGCAAAAAAATAAAACCTCAAACAAAGTGCCCGGAATACCACCTGCTGACTCCATCTCAAAACTAGATTAAATGTCCATAGTTTGTACTGTCACCATCCATTTACTCATGATAGAAGTACTCCAGGCAACAAAACACTGTATGTAATTGTACAAACAGCAGGGTATTCTGGCATGGCTTTGTTTAACTTATCGTCTTTTCTTTTACTTACTAGAGGTAATTTGTATGCATTTCTTTCTGAACTAACATTGTCAGTTTCAGTTGCTTTAATGTCCCCTTTTTTCACCAGCATGGACATACCAGATTCCGTTTGCGTCTCCTCTGTTTGCTCCAGTTTTTGTATGATTTGATTCTGATTTGCTTTTCATCCCTCTCTAGGTTTTCTGTGTTTTATTTAATACTGTAATTTCAGTTTGACATCGTGATTCATGTATTTAATTTTTACACAGGCTATGGTCAGCAGAGGGAATGTGCAGATTGTGTGGGTGCTTGTGTCTGGGGTAAACATTGTCATTTTGAATAAGAGCAGGTAGTTTGGATCCACTGTGAGGGGATGGAGATGGGCTTCGAGTCCATACCCAACTAAAGCTTTATTATTTCAGTTACATGCCAAAACAAAGCACTGAATGCTCAGTGGAACTTCAGAATGACACCCATGGTAGTTCTCCTACTCTCTTCCCCAGATTCTCACCCATCACCATCGACAGCATGACCAGCCTGGCAGGAGTAAACCTCACCGGTCCAACCGGAGCGGGCTGGTGCATCTTTGTCTACAACCTTTCGCCTGAGGCTGATGAGAGCGTCCTGTGGCAGCTCTTCGGACCATTCGGAGCCGTCACAAACGTCAAGGTCATCCGTGACTTCACCACCAACAAATGTAAGGGCTTTGGCTTTGTCACCATGACCAACTACGATGAAGCTGCCATGGCCATCGCCAGCCTTAACGGCTACCGCCTTGGTGACCGGGTGCTGCAGGTGTCCTTCAAGACAAGCAAGCAGCACAAAGCCTGAGAGGCCACTGGAGCCAGCTCCTTCAACCTGCGGGGAGAGCACTTTGAGCTCCCTGTGTTTCTCACTATATTTGGGCCTGGACTGAGTCTCTCTGACACATTCTGACACAAATTCATATTATATTGCCACAAACACAGACATTCAGACGCACTCACACATATGACCAGTTATTGTTCATACACAAGCAAACACGAGTCAGAGTCCCAACAAACACAGGTGGAGTTTTTTTTTTTCCTCTTTACACAACATGATAGTCCTTCCCTATATTTGCCTGGATTGAATTAGATGGGATACGTAGCTGATTTGTTAGGTAGGGTAAGAGCTATCTATTAAGGAGACCGTCTAACGAATGTGACAGAGAATGTGTACTGAGTGCTTTGATTGAATTCAGGCAAATGATGACAACTGATGAACAAAAAAAAAAAAAACGATCAAAATTTTAAATGAATATGTGCAATTTACCCAAACACTTACCCCACCATCTCTCCTATTATCTTGCTGGAGAGAATGTAGTCACTTTTTTACACTTGGGCATTTTGAATCAGCGATTTTTTTAGATCAAAGAAAATGAAATTAAAAACAGTGTTCTCTTATATACGTCTATTAAAATATAACTATATATTCAATATTTAAGGTGGTTATAATAGCCGAGTATGTAAGCATTTTCTAGAAACTTTGACTACTGTTTCCTGACCTGCATTAGGTGGTGCCTAGTGTGAAGGCAGTTTCTCTACCCTATGTGAGCCTGTTAGCTCAGACCCTACAAGATAATGGTCCAATATGAATACTGGTCACAGAGAAGAGCCATCCAGTTCACTCTTTTCCCTTACAGTTCCACACCAACCAATCCAATGGCACACACATCTCACAAATCCGTAATGACATAAAAGACGATATTCAAATATTTACAATAGTAAAAGGTCCTGGATTGCAGTCTGTCCTTGGGATGGATTTAAGATGTGCAGACAGTCTGTGAACTTAGAGCAGGGTGGCAGTGCTCCCATGGTGACAGCGTTCATTAGTACAAATCTCTTGAGGGCTGGTGTATGAAGAGGAGAAAACCATTTCACCATAACACAGCCACATGGCAGGAAAATACCGGTGTTTTCTTTTTTGACTTTTTGCATACTTT
>JALDNG010000085.1:1230000-1258210 GCA_024349245.1 Neodontobutis hainanensis | reverse complement strand
TTATGTACAGAAATAGGACAAAAACTCAGATTCTGTTGACTTTGAGCTCTCCGCTTGAAGATGCGACTCTGATTTCAGTTCACCACTGCGTGACCAGACTAGAGACTTGTGTCAGATACAACTTATTAAAGTCTCATAAGCTGCAGCCTGCGGTCAGACGGAGAGCTGCAGGTCGGCTTGTCTTACACAGATCAGCCTCGGCAGGAGAAAGTCGCTGGTGGATCTGTGCTCGACACAGCAATGTCAGATGCATCTGAAAAGGCTTTTGTTATCACATGGGTGGCCTATTGTGTATATAAAAAGCAAAAAAGGCTTTTGTGTGGCTTTTAGCAAACACTGAGGAGGATTCATAGACCACCCATGTAAACAGGCCCCACTGGGTCGCAGCACCTCCTATACACACACGCTGATGCTTACAATAAACTTAAATTAGAGGTTCCACACTGTCCCAATAATGTGACACAGATAACATTGTACTAATATAGTGGGTAAAACCAAATGAGCAAAATTTATTTGGTTTTATAATGTTATATACTTTGAATTATTTATGTGCCAGAACTTCTTAGGTATCTGATAGCTTCAACTATTGGATGATTGGGACTGCTCTCAACTACCATTGCATAATTTCTGGAAAAATGAAGACATTCCTCTGATGCCTCATACAAATTCATCCTTTTTTGATCTCTGTAAATGTTGCAGCCAAAGAAATGAGACTAACTATTTGCTGATAAATTTGTTTAGCATGACCTCTGACAACATAAGATTAGATGTGGTTTCAGTACTGTTGCTGTCAAAGCTTTTACATTAAACTGTCAAGATCTGCTTGTGTGCGTTTTAGTAGAGCACCCTGTGTGTCTATGGGGCGTGAATGTGAATCTGATGAGTTGTGGATTCACTGATCAACTTTATTCCCTCGATGGACAGAGGAACCAACTGATGTGTCCTTTCACTTCAGCATAAAAGTGGTCGTATGACGGAGCAAGCGTGGGATTTATGAAACTGTGCATACCATGTCAATCCTGGTGTACGCACAACCAACTTGATAAATCTAACTAAAACTGCTGTGATTTGAAGGAAAATCCCATAAATAGTCACTGTTTGACTTGACTCTTACAGAGTTTACAAAATAAACCTTGATCCTTGGATCCTTCCTTGAGCAGGAAATGACAAATAAATACTCCAAGATGAAAGATTATATTGTGCTGTCAACCGAACCACATCTGAGGCTTAAATACTTGAAGAAAATACATATTTGATGTGTAACTTATGAGCATATTTGTCATAACTCTTATTTATGAAAAATACTATGTTAAACAATTGGCATGTTTTAAAAAGCACTGGAGAATGAAAGCTGGACCATAGCCCTTATCTCAAGACTGAGTCCCAGACCGAGCCCCTGACCCACCATCACTAGTTGCTACAATCAAGCACCTGCTGAGTCGAAACTTATTATAATGAACAGTTTTGCCCTTTTGCACTGCGTGCTTTCATAAGAAGAGAAGCAAAAATATAGACCGCCTGTTACAGAGTGAACCTCTAGCTTACTTGCCAAACGCCCTGTCGCGTGGCTCAGTCTTCAGCCACAGCGGGAGGCTCCACACTAATCCAGGTGCACGTCTTTGAGCACCTGCGCCAGCTTTGAGTAAAACCTGGAGTCTGAGAGAGATTTACTGAGACACGCCAGGATGTGTGGGATATGGATCGCTGTCTACTTTTAAATGTTGTGTTTGAGCAAACATTGGCTCAGGACAGTTTTTCCAGCGCACTGACAGACACACCTGTAACACTGTCCCTGCCTCACAGCACCGGGATGAGGGGGTGGGGAGCTGGGTTCTTGGTAAGTGATTGCTGCATGTCAAATTAAAAGTTAATTGATGATGATAGTAAAACGCACATGTGCTGCACATGACTCTAAACATATATAAAATGCTAAACTATTGTTACAGAAGACTGTAACATGGAATATTTGTTAGTTTTAATAAATGGTTTTGCTGCTCAGCTCGGTGTTGACTTAAAACTTGCGTATATTTACAACACCTCCTGACCTGGTGTGGGATGTGAGTGTACTGTACGTCATATTGCCCATGTTCATACTGATCAATACCAACGATTGAGTGGAAATGATTGTACACCCTATTTTTCACCACACACACGTTTGATAAATCAGGGCCAATGTGTTTAATGTCGGTTCACTTACTCTTACTACTTACTCGTAACAAACGGATTAGAAAAGTTCATGGAAGAGGAAAAAAATAGGTTATTATAAAGTGTGATGAAAATCGGGTAAAGACACCTGATGTCTTCCATTGTGTTTTTTTAGGACTTAACATTTTCTTAAACATCAGTGTTTCTCTTAAAGGTCATGATGAAAAGCCATTTCCAGCTTTCTAGAACTGTTTCTGTCCATAATAAATGCAGGTAAACTTTGCCAGCGTTTTTCTGCCCAGCAGCATTTAATCGACTGGTCATCTGGGTGTTATGAACGGGAACAGATAAGAGAAAACGGAAGTTACATTGAGAAAGTCTGAGGCTTTGTGCAATAGCGTTCTTTGAGGTGTTGCCAATTCCATTTCCTGTGACTGGCACACTAACTCATCTTTTTTATTTTTTTTTTATTTTTTTTGTTTTTGCCTTTCTTCAGACTTGATCCAGTGTACAAATGAGATGAATGTCAACATCCTCAGCTGGCTGACACACTGTTTGAGAGGACCGCCAACACCAGCTGGGTGGTTGTCTTCAAGTCCCTCAACACCACACACCACCTGATGGTCTATGGCAATGAGGTTAGCACTAACAGTTGTGTAGGTTTAAACACTGGCAGTCTGAAACATGCAGTACTTGTATGGACTAAGGAAAGTGGTTTGTTGCACAATACTTGGAGAGTTGAACTACGATAAAGGCACTTGTGTAAGCTTACATATGTCATCAATTTTCTGTTGCAGAGATTTATACAGTATCTGGCTTCAAGAAACACACTATTCAACCTCAGCAACTTTCTGGACAAAAGTGGCCTACAAGGTATAGAGCCACCAAAAGACATATTTCACAGTACTGTGCTCTGTAAGTGTGGCATGACCTTTACATGACCCTCTCTTCTGCAAACCAGGTTACGACATGTCAACATTCATCAGGCGGTATAGCCGCTACCTGAATGAGAAGGCTGTGTCCTACAGACAAGTTGCCTTTGACTTCACTAAAGTGAAAAGAGGGTAAGGGGCTTTGATTAGCCGTGCTGCACACTATTGAATCACAGCATGGACCACAAGGCAGTATGTTCTACATCCATTAATTGGGTTCTGCACCTGAGGAGACATTTTCTGTTTGTCAACCTTTTGTTCCAAATTAGAAGCCTCCTGCAGTTTCCTGTTTAAATATGTAGAAATATTAATATATTTTTATGTCAAGTATTTATTGGTATCTAATATAAAGCCATTTTCTCACTTTGACTAAAAGTGTTGTGAAACTAGTTTAGTATGCTGGCTTATGAAACATATTTTCTTTCTGTAGTTCTGACGGTGTGATGAGAACTATTAACACGGAGAAGCTTCTGAAGACCATTCCTATTATTCAAAACCAGATGGATGTCTTACTCGACTTCAATGTAAGGACTATATATTTGACATTTGTAGTCATCCCCTTTTATAATTCACATGTTCTTGACACCTTTTTACTGTTTATTGGTTCCTCAGGTTAATGCCAATGAACTGACAAATGGTGTCATTAACGCAGCCTTCATGCTTCTGTTTAAAGATGCCATTCGACTGTTTGCAGCCTACAATGAGGGGATAATAAACCTTCTTGGTACTCTATTTTATGTGTTTGCATTGGTTTAGTTCTGCATACATTTTATTTGTTGTTTTTAGAACCATTTATGGCCAACTAGGGTCTGGACTGAACTTACTAAAATCAGCCTTGTACCTTGATTTCATAGTTGGCATTGATCCTTGTAAGCAACTTTGTTAGCATTCTAATCACTGCACAGATTTGAATTAACATGATGTCTGGGAAATGGTTGGCCTTACCTGTAGCTTCAGACTGCTAACACGCTTATTTCAAACAAATCTGTTCTCATTTATTCTTATGGATTTTGTTCTGACCCAAGCCTTAAATTAATATGCACCAACCAAGGTTTGCCTAAAGTTACTCGTCGCATGATGAGCACTGTTCCCCAGAGCAAAGTTATTCCTATTTCCTCCTACAATAGAAAATGAATTAGAGTATAACTAATTAGAATTATTACTGGAAATGTGTATTGTGTGCTCATTGTTTATTTTATGTTAACAGAGAAATACTTTGACATGAAGAAAATCCAGTGCAAAGAAGGACTAGACATCTATAAGAAATTTCTCACACGAATGACTAGAATTTCAGAATTCCTCAAAGTTGCAGAGGCAAGTGGGCATTGATATAACAGGCCTTCCTCCTCGCACAAGACTGAATTTTAACTAACTTTGCTCTCTTTCTGCAGCAAGTGGGAATTGATCGAGGGGATATCCCAGATCTGTCTCAGGTAAATTCAAGCTCTTCTTTGCTCGTAGAGACACATCTTAACATAACTGGCATCCCTGCTGTTACTAACTTACATAGCTTTCTCTCTGATTTTCTGGCTTAGCAAGGAAAATGGCCAAATTTTGGGAAAACCAAATGAGCTGAATATGTATTCCAGCTAATTTTCTGTTTTAAAGACGGAACTAAAAACAATTTGAAAGTCAGAACTTTCAAACAGCTTGTTATCTAGTCCAAACACATTGTATAGCTGTGTTATCATTACTCGCATAAGTCTGAAACTTTTGTTTTTCCATGCAGTGTTAATTTATTGCCTATGCTCCAAAAAACTTGTGTGTGTTGGCTTGGCTGACCTCTAGATCACTGCGTGAATGTCCAAAATTTGGCTACCACTGTCTGCTCATAGGCAGCACCCTATAGCTCAGTTCTCTTACGATGCCCAGCACAATTTGCAATCGGCAGCCAACGCATGAGCCATGTAGTGCACTTAGAAGCTCCTTCATATTCACACTTACTCCTGACTTTGCGCTGCGTACAGCAAATAAAGGTGTGAATCCAGGCCCTCAGTGTGAGACTTGTACCTCGCATTCTGTAGGTGTGTCACAGCTAGAGAATATAGTCAAGGAACAATCGAGAACCTTTTATTAGGAAACTTTGTCAGAGTTCTTAGTATTATCTTATACAGTTACCACCTTTATTTTCTGTATTTTTTTCCTTTCCTTCCCTATCTTCTCATTCAGTTTACGGTGTGCGTAAGTATCTTTAAACATTTTCTGTCTCTGTGCTGTATTTGGCTGTAGCTCCTCTTGGTGCACAGTAACTTGGCATGCTTCAATGTTTAGTGTTTTTGATTTTGCCCAGGTAATGTCATTATTAAATGTTTTTATGGTAGGCCCCCAGCAGCCTACTTGATGCCCTGGAGCAGCACTTGGCCTCTTTGGAAGGGAAGAAAGTCAAAGACTCAACAGCAGCTAGCAGGTAGGTCTGCTTGGCCTGACTTTCTTAAAGCACAGAAAAGGAGCTTGTTTACTACAGCAACCCGATATTGTTGGGCCTCAATGCTAAGGTTACAGAATGGTGCACATATGTCAAAATATCTTGTATTACAAATTAAACAACCAATGTAGCACACCTACTGTAAGTGCAGTTTTCACCAAAATGTAATGCATGGTTCGGTTCAGTGTGTTCGACTTTGGTGTTTCTATTGTCTTTAAGGTACCAAGTTAACATGCATGCATTCACTCGGTTACTAAACCAGTGGTTCAATAAAGCCTTATTTCTACTGGCGCAATACCGTGCTTTTGCCTTACCAAAATTACAACGTGTACCTACCATTTTGGGAACACCTCTTTTTTCAAATAATATAAAAAATAACAGAAAACATGCTAAATGTTGTACTTTTTTCCCCGACAACAAAGCTAGTGTTTAATTGCAAAAGCTGTTTCCGGTTTTAAACAGAGTTGCTTCCTGAAATAAAACTTATTTTTCTAAACTGCATTAAACACAAGCAGAACCTGTGGCCTCAAATATTGAGTACCTACATTTATAGGAAATTGGAACAGCTTTATGAAATGAATGTTTAAAAAGCTGGGAATAAACCCAGCATTCTAAACATTAGGAGTTAACTGCAGAAAAATACAGGCTGTATCCAGCCTCTCGCTGCTACACAACCGGATCAGATGGAGATAGGACTGTGGCACTTTGATGACGTCCTTGTTTACGTAGCAGACACCGCTCGTCTGGACTAGGGCTAAACAATTTTGGAAAATGATCAAATTGTGGAAGAAAAATATTATATTTACAAATGGTCGTGAGCTGAACCAAACCAACAGTTGGCAGAAACAAGGCTTTTGTTGTGGTAATTCATTAAATAAAAAAACTTAACTTGGTAATATTAATTTAGTAAATTGTGTGTAATGTATTTGACTCATGTAGTACTATTTTTGTCTGTCTTCCAATCAGGGCTAGCACTCTGTCCAATGCCGTTTCCTCTCTGGCCAACACCGGCATATCCTTCACCAAAGTAGACGAAAGGGAAAAACAGGCAGCCCTCGAGGAAGAGCAGGCTCGTCTAAAAGCACTAAAAGTACATTTACTTCCTTACCTACATTCCTTCCCTTAGAGCACAGAACAATTAATGTACAATTGACTTTGAGAAGGATACCTTTGGCCAAATTGACTCTCGCTGTAGATTAGCTTTGAGAATTTTAAGCATAGAGTTCTTTGTTACTGTGTACTTTTTCTGATTTATCCTATACAGTAAATCAATAAATGGTCATAATACTAATACATAAACATTTGCAAGGAGCAGCGTCTGAAGGAGCTCCAAAAGAATCCAGCTACAGCGACTACAGACTCGTCCCCAGTTTCCACAGTGGATGGGATCATCAATTCAGCTCCTGCTATTGACCTGTTCTCTACCCCTAGCACCAACAACAGGTCCGGAACCAAATGTTACTCCTTACAATCACTCTGACGACATCTAATTCTGCTTATTTTATTGTTGTATAAATGCCTTTTTTATATACGATTTTACTTGAATGTCCTTGCTCTGCTGGTTCTGCATAGCATCTCCAAAGCAGCCAACGACCTGCTGGACCTGCACCCAGCCTTCCAGCAGCCACTGCCTCTGTCTACAGCCAACACATGGGGAGGTGAGAGCGCCTTTTTTCTGGCAACACTTGCATATGTCTCCTTGTTTCACCTTTACACATACACTTCTGGAATTGCATTTCAGTTGACAATATTATTATGTTGTTGGCCTTTACAGTTCATATTTACTGTGGTAGCTTTATTTGGCATCTTAGAAAATGTTTGATTTTCACTTCACTTCATATCATTAGATGTTCAAACAGTGCCCAAGATAATAACATTGTTAATTTATGATAAATGTATTTACAGATCAATGTGCTGATTATAATATGTAGCTGTTTGGATAAAAAACATACTTCTGTAGTGTAGGGAGGGTTACATTATAGAAAATAGACCTACCTTTTAAATACAAATCTGTATACACGTTGTACAAAGTTGGCTACTTTTGTGGCCTTTCATTGGTAAATCTGCTGACCTATTTGGGTCAGTCAAAGCAGTTACAGGTAGAGAAAACGGGATTATTGCATTTAGTCTGATTTATAATCTGAGTTTCAAACTGCATGTAAACACCTCATTCATATTTCTCAAAATTGGAGTGTGACAGCTGGATACTGCTTCATGTATACAGCTTATTACAATTGAGGTCAACACAGGGCACTGAGCATGCTCCCGAGTACAAGCTAGTTTATTGTAGCTTTTTTTGTGGCTTTTGATTAATGAATTGCCCCTTTTATTATTGTATTTAACAATAAAAATGAGTCAGGTTTAACGCTTCTTAGGGGTTAAACCAAATCTTTGAACAAAGGCTTAATGCTCTGAGGACATTTGAATGCAGCATTAGCTCGAGCGGACACAGAACTTCGGTTCTTTCTTATTTATGTAAACTTGGAACTCCAGCTGCGAAGTCCCAATCGAGCTATGAGCTCCCGCTGAGTAAGGTCTGCATGTATTTCACTCACTCATCAGATGTAGTGCATGATAACAATCCTTAACACCTCTCGCAATCAATCTGTTCTACTGACATTTGCTCCAGTCACTGTCATTGCATTCACTTCTTAACATGCTTCCCTTTCTCGCTCTTCACACACCCATAATCTCTGTGTTCCTCTACCATTTGTCTACTCAGATCCCTTTGCCTCTGCTGCAGATGCTGCGGAGGACATTCCAAACGCAAACCCTTTCCTCACTCTACCTGTTGTCGATGCTGTCCACCTGTCCATGGCATCCTCTGACAATGGCAGTCTGTCCTCTAGGACGCCTAGCCATGAAGTGTTCGGTGGGACTGTTTAGCTGCTTTTGTTCTCTTGGCATGTTGATACTTTATAGTGTTGTAATAAATACTGGCTGTGGATCCGACAGACTAAAGACTAAATGTAAAAAATGAAGGAAATGCCTTTAGGGTCAAATGCCATAACATAGTGTAGTTTTCTGCCACTTTTTTCACATTCATTTAATTTCTGGCACGCCACCCCGGTCTATGCATTTGTTTCTCTTGTTTCAAAATCTGATTTCCTGATGTTTGTTGCTCTCGGCTGGGCTGTTTAATCTCATTCTTGTATTTCAAAGTTCGGTGCATGACTATCCATCTTGATCTAGAGCCTTGTTTTGTCATTCTGCAGATCATTACAATCCCTTTCTTGATTCAAGCTCCCCTCTGTCATCTGATCTTGATACTGCCCACGTAGAGCATTTTGCTGCAGGTACCGGAGTTACGACTGTCTGCCTAGTACTCTGCTGACACATTTAACCCTTAAAGAGCTGTGGTGTGTAGTTTGGTCATGGATAGAAGTGGACACTCCATAAAGCTAAATGTGTTAAAGGAGTGCTTTTGTGGCCACCCCTCCTCCCTGCCTCCCACATGCCTTGTGGTGTAAATCTGCATTGTTTAGAGCTTCTAACCTCCAGTTGCACTTAAATTTTTGCCCTTTATTTAGTCTAGCTATGTGATGAGTGCTGGCTTCCTCCGCTTTTGTCTTTTGCTTCCTCTCATTCCTCTGTATTTTTATAATCTCCTGCTCTTTTCCCCTTTCTCTTTTTCTGTCTGCTGCTCTTGCTGTGTGTCAGACTCCTTCTGTGGGCCTTATACCACCACTCCTCTCTTCCATTCTGAGTCCCCTGCTGTAGCTGGTTTATTCAGAGGTAGGTCCACTTTTAGAAGCTTGTATCCAACTGTAGTGCGGGTAGTTTAGTTGTTATAACGTTAGTATGGCACTGCAGTCGAAACTCACGGGGCTACATGGTTCTGAAGTCTTGTCATTGAAAGAGTTTGTTTGTAATCTTGTTTATTTTCTTTCATCACTTTACCAGGGTTCAATGCCTCCCCGACGTCACAGAACTCTCAAGGCCTTAATGTTGACTTTGACTCTGTATTTGGCAACAACACCAATGCCAACAACTTGGACTCTACAGGTAAGAGCTTTGAAGTAGTCCCTATGCTGCCACCTTAAGTTCAGAGGGAAAAATTGTGTGTTTCCACTGAATCATGTTGAAAAATCAAAGTGCTGGACTTTGATTTGTTTGTCATTGTGCCATTTATAAGAACAACCAATGCTTGCAAGTCCTCCCGAACAAGCATTGATTACTTTAATACAATGACAACCACAACAAGTTTTCCTAATATATTAACTGAATTGATACACTACAAAAAAACACATTGGACTTCACTTTAAAAAGCATATCCACAACAAAATGTAACACTGCTCGTTACATAAGTCAGTGACAGGTGAGTAATCATGTGGCCACACACATCATGGAACACTCGTCATGTGCTTCTGCCATCTCGCCACAGTGCTTATTTATAGCATGCACAGGTGCAAAAACTGATGTGTCATTGTGTGTTGTGCTGTGGCTAAATAAAAAACCATTAATCTTTAGGTGCCTATTACATGTCCTGGCCTCCATAAACTGTAAATGCATAATATAAGACGGACCACTTAGTCAGTTACAGCACTTTTTAACTCGGTGAAGTATAATTTATGTATTAAAAATTTGCTTTAATTTAGATAAATTGCCACTGTGCCACAGGAGTGTGATAGAGGTTAATGACTATTTCACCTTCATAATGAGGAGGTGTCATTACTTTTTGGTAATTGATTAAAAATGTTGCCGTCTATACAGTAAGTGAACCGCTGTCACACTCATTAGCAGCTGCTGGTTTCACTTGTTTTTAGGCCACTCACAGTCTGACTTTTTTTTTCCCCCTCTTTCCCTCATCCTGGGGTAACTCACTCCCTGGGGTCTTGGCTTTTTGCATGGCATATGCATGACTGGGTGAGTTGACTCGACACACACTCCTCTCACACGGTCAAAGCTTAATCAGTTTTTGTGCAGCTTTCTTCATCCACGCTGAACATCTTCTCTCTGTTTGTGTTTTGTGTGTGTTTTATGTTTGTGTATTTTGTTTGTGGTACGTTTTTATTGTGTCTTCACCTTTTTTTGGGCTCCCCGATCTTTCACCCACCCCCCTTTCCTTCTTTTTCTCGTTGTCTTGCCCCCCTTTTTTTAAGATGTTTTAGGTGGTATCCTGAAACCAACAGTAGCCTCCTCACCCAATCAGGGCCCGACTCTAAACGGCCAGCAACCAAACAAACTCGTGTCAAATGACCTGGACTCCTCTTTGGCCAATCTTGTTGGCAGTAAGTGCACAACTTAAGTTAAGATTTGTGTATCTTAGAATAAATAAGAATAGGAATATAGATGTAATGAAATTCATTTCTAATGTTGCAGTTTAATTGGTCAAACTATAAAATAATTTGTTGTACATGCAGGATATATACATGAATACTAAATGACCTGGTAGTAATGGTAGTAAATTACCATATTGTCCTAGTTGCTGTAAATGAATGATGTTTAACAGTCTTAATCTCCTAGAATTTTCTTGCCTTGTTGTGAAGAAGTCAATTTTTAATTTAATTTTTTTTTTCTCCCTCTAGATCTGGGAATCAGCAACGGAATGTCAAAGAAGTAAGTTCAGCTAATATTGAACTTCTCCTGGATGCATTCTGAACATGGCTAATGTTGTGGCCTTATCCCTGTAGTGATATGCATTGGAGTCAGCCGGGGGAGAAGAAGCTGACCGGTGGTACCAACTGGCAACCCAAGACAGGCCCCTCCACCACCTGGAACCCTGCAACCATGGTAACGCCACTCTTGCACCTGTCTGCTCTTGTTAGTCTGCCCTTTTTAATACCATTATCTGAACCTAATGTATATCTGGTGTGCGATTGTTCATACAGAACGCCATGTTTTTCCCACAATATGTAAGTGTCCTACATCTCTGTCAATTTTAGCTTTATCTCGCTGCTCTCTGACCAGCACTGGCATGCGTTGGTTAGTATTAACTCATCACATTCAGCTGCACAGATCTTTCAGAAGCCACGCTCGCAGCCACGCCACTGTAGTGAGTACATTAACACCGTGGCCCTCAGCATGCTCCAGCCAGGACTCGCCACATTAGCCACACTCTGCTCTGTCTGGGCAGCCTCAGCACGTGTATTTCCATACAGGCCAGCGCAGAATTTATGACTGCTTTCCACTAATGTTGAGGCTATTGAGGATCCAGTGTGTTTTCCTGTTTGCCAAATGCCCAGCGCCACTCTGCCAGCCAGATGTGTCCTCGTGGAGTTTTTAGTTTTCTTTTGGTTCTTGGCTCATGAGGGCCCTTTGTTTTATTGGTGCTGTAATGGTTGCTCTGATGTCCTTTTTGAGTGCCTAAGAGTGGTCTCAGAGCATAATACCTATAATGTTTTCTATAATTTTGTCTGGACACAGCTCTTTCAGTGTTTGTCACCTTTCAGGCTGTATTCTTAAGTATAATATCTAGCTTTATGCTGATAGCTGTGGCAGTTCTCACTTTTCAATGCCATGAGGCCTGTTGCTGTTGTCATAACCAGGCATCACTGAAACAGACCTAATGGTGTCTGGAGGAGGACATGAGAGGGAGAGCTCCTGATTCTGTCAGAAGATTTTGCTGGCGGCTTCAGTTCTGACTTGTGCCTTTCTCTCCAATGACTAAAAAATTAATGAAACATATCCTTCCCAAGAGCACTATGCATGAGACAAATCTGGGTTTGTTATTACTTCAGGGCCTATTGGAGAAGCTCACACAAAGGCCCTCTGTCTTTTTTTTTTTTTTCTTCCTCTTTTATCTTTCTATAAAGAGCTCTGCACCTGCCAACAATAACTTCTACTGCCACCACACAGCTCTCATCACCCCCTGGCTTTAATTAGTCTTTGTCATTAAACGTACACCCCTCATAATTTGACAACACACTCGTACAACCGCTGTGTCCACCTTTTATGCCTTTAACTAAAGACATTTATACAGATGTAGATTGGTCCTTATCCAGACAGAAGCACAAGAAATGCCTAGTCTTTCCTTTTGATTCAGAAACTCACTTGTTCTGGCCCACACTCCTTTTCATCCTGCATTTTTGATTTCTTGTGAAAGCTGCTCAGGCATTAAGCTCAGCAGCAGGTGTCTTTGAAGCTGACTCAAGTGCAGGTCATCATGAGGCAAGTCAGAACACGATGAGCTCTCGTATAGCTGCTCTCTTTATCCTGCTGAATTCTTTCAGCACTGAATGCAAGTGGTGGTCTAAGGCATTCCCACTCCTCTACTGGTGCCAAATTTCCAAATAGATCTAAAAATGCTGAGTTGTTGTTTTTACCATCTTTTTTTCTGTGTAATAAAAGCGGAGCACAGCAACCTAATTTTGTGTCCTGATTATGTCGTGATCATCTCGTTTTGTTTGTGTCACTTCAGGCGCCATCTGTCATGGCCTTCCCTGCAACCACACCAACGGGCATGATGGCATATGCAATGGTAAGTCAACTGGGAGTGCATTCAGCTCACACATTTGGCACATATTCATCAAGAAGGCACTTAAGATATTTTTAGCAGGAAGGTTAGAATATGTACTGAAGCACTTTTCTATATGTTACATTGAAGATAATATGATTCCTATTTAAAAGCAGGATATTAAACCTAATTTGTAATAATCCCTCTGTGTTCTTGTCTGCTTCTCTCATAAGCCTCCCCACATTGGTACCATGATGATGAACCAGCCCGCAATGATGTACTCTCAGCCTGTGATAAGGCCTGCCAATCCTTTTGGATCTGCCCCTGGTGCACAGGTAAACTATCTCCTCACTGTCAAAGCCAACTGACATTTAATAATTACAAAGCCAGTCACAGTTTACTGCATTAATCACTTTTATATATATTTCATATACTACTAACTTGAAAAGCCACATAAATGTAAAGCAGGACTGTAAATGTAGAGGAAGCATTGCTGATAGAGATTTTCTTGTTGATGGCTTTTTGTTGTGGCACAGCTTTTCTTGTAGAGTGTCCTTATTTCCATTTCTCTCCTTGTGCTTTCATCTTGTCTTTTTTGTGAGTCAGTCACCCACCACTTCTAGTTCCTCCAACCTGAGCCCCTTCAGAGCACCAGGGAAGGACCCTTTTGCACAGCTCTGTGTCCATAATTTTAACAAAGTGTGTGTGTCAGCAGAGTGCATGTTCTATCTACTTTTTAGAAAATGAGTGTTGCCAGTCACAGTTGTCCTGTGTAAGATGCCACCACACTGGTTCACACCCCACTTAAGTTAATTTTAACTGATTATGCTTGCCTCCTTGATAATATTTTGCTGTCCTTTAAAGGCCATTATTTACATGCCCACACACTTAAACAGCTATAGTTTCTTCACTCTGCAGGCCATTGAGGCTGTATTTACACAGGACTAGTGTCACACCGGTCTCGAAAACATTTTCTCTGCACTTTGCTGCTGTACTATTCAGATTTTAAAATCATGTAATTTCATCTAAATCATAAAGTAAAAATGTCTTTGTATGAAAGTAAAATCACACTAGTCTTTTTGGAAATTGAAAATTCAATCCTGCTTTGCAACATTAGCTGCACAGAAAGTCCTAATTATTGTTTTGAAGTATGTTTTAAAGGCCTCTCTGGGCTGTGAAATATAACAACCTGCCAGTCTTGTCCTTTTTTTGCTTCTTTCTACTTGCCCACATATTCTACATCTTGTATACTACTAAAAGTGTTATTCAAAATAAACTAGAAGTATATGCATTACTGTTGTTGTATTACACAGCCTTAGTGGATCTACTTGTTTGTGTTTGAAAATCAACCAACACAAAGAGATGACGTGTTTCTTGTTTTTTTTCCAGATGCAGTTCATGTAAAAGGAAGGAGCCTTTAACATTTGAAGATGATTAAAATCTAAGTCAACCCAAAGCAAACCTCAGTTTGCTTCTACTAAACTCATCTCTCTGAGAATGAAAGGCCCAATAAGACTTGAGAAATCAAATCACATGACTCAGAGCGGCTCTGGCCATCTCAGAGAGGCATCACAGTGGACATTGTGCCCATCTCGTCATGTCTGCGTCAATAGGACTAGAGTGTGTGCTGACATTTTCAAACTACGTGAACAGGGATTTCTCGGACCCCTGCTGCATCCTGGACCGAGAGAACACCTAAGGGGGAACATTTTCACATCATTGTCCTTGTACCTGGGGAAAAAAACAAGATGGTTGTCGTCACATTAACTCGGTAGTCTTTATTTGTTCCTGTTTCTCCAGGGGTGCGAGCGTGGGAGTCACTTCTACCAATCATGATTATCTATCCAAACATCCTCCAATTTAGAAAAAAAAAAAAGATTTCATACTCCTGTTTATACCAATATGTTTCTTTAATTTTGTATGTATTGTTTGCAGTAGACATTCCTTTTGTTTTGTTTGTATTTATTTATGATTACCTGCAAAGAGGATGATGGAAAAGGAAATATAACTAGTCATTGTCCTTCAACTTGTGGAAGCTCTCCAGGTTTATACATAGGTATGACTGATTGTAGAATTGGATTTTGAGTGATTGAGATGATTTTAAAAAGAAGTTAATATAAAAGATTTGTTGTTGCTGTTGGGGCACTAAATATTCTCTGTACTCGCATGATGCCTTGTACAGCTATGTGTGGCCCAAGGGGGTCGCACTACAGATGTGTATGGTTTAAAAAAAAAAAAAAAAAAAGAAAGGAGAAATCTTACTCTTTAACACCGGATGCTTGGTGGGTTCAATTTGGCCAGGGAACATTTTTCACTTCAGCACTACTTTTTTGTGTTTGAGGCAGCATTGCATTGGAAAGGAATCTGCATTTGTGCTTTTTGCTGCTTTAGCATGCCATTTATTCTTGCATTTAACTAGGCTCCTGGCTGCACCTCTCCATCATGAATGTGTACAACCCCTTTCATGCTTAGATCATGTTTCGAGCACTGGGGCATTTGGGGCGAGTTAGAAGGAAGGGGCACAAGGTCTGGGTCAGGATGGTAAAGGGGTTGAACCAAAGGGCAGGGTGGAAGAGGTGTGGGGGTCTAGTCGTGCACATGAATGGAGCACTGTTGATCGGTGCTTTGTGTCCAGAAAACAGATCCTGCCAGTCATAGGGAAGGGTCAGGTGCACGTATGAAAGATGTTCTAAACATGAAAGGGGCGCCTAATCCATTTGCTGCATTGTCAATGCAAATTATATTTTGTTTTGATTTATTTTATTTTTCAATAAAGTGCAAGCTTCCACAATCCGGACTGACGTTATTTGAATAAAACTGATTTTTGGATATGGGAAACTAGCTTATCAAGCCTAGAGCAGCTTATTCAGTTAATAGTATTTGTCATTTATGTGTCTTGATGGGCCCGTGCACATGCAGTAGTCTAAAAATTCAAGATTTTTCCTTGCATTTGAATTTTATCAATTTATCACACTGTTGGCTTCATTTTTAAATGTGTATAAGCTACTTTGTATACTTTTTATTTTTATTTATTTCTTCTCCACAATAGTTTTGGTTAGGCGTTTGTTTTAAAGGACTTTGCTTAAATTTGATGTAAGGTTTTCTCCAGAACTCTGAGTTTAGGTTGATTTTTATGAGATCTTGATGGTGTTTTATGGAGCCAGATACAATCGTCATTATACGTGGGTGCCTGAAATCTGGAATGAATCCGAGGGCCCATGCATCACTCGTTCTCACCACATCTCTCTACTGACTGAGGCTTCTGCTGTTGCGTCCCAGGTGCAGAAGCCCTTTTCTACAACATCTCGGCACATAAAGGGACCTTGATGTAAAAGCTACATCCTGCCTGGCAAGGGGTCTCCACCACCAATGAGACGATTCTTTGTTGTGGTGCCACTTCCTCTTAGTTTGGATGCAGTTTTCGAGGAGTGAGTGTTCTTTTTTATCTGTGTGTCTAAATGAGATGTCGACTTTCATGACAGAATTAATTGGTGACTTAAAAGAAGCCTATAGAAGATCTGTAGTTCAAAGTATTTAACTATTTCTCTCATAAAGAGGCAGAGGAAGAAAGGCAAACTATATTATGAGGTTTGGAGATGTAATTGTCAAAAGATTCTGTGCTTTGATATCTTATTAAACATATGTAAGACTATTACCTCATGTGCAACTGTTAGGATAATGGGGGGGGGTTTAAAATAAGCAGCAAATAATGCAGCAAAACACCCCAAACCTTCACTTGTGATAAAGTAAATAGCTGAATGTAAAATGTCTCTACTTTGAACTCACTTGAAGTGGTTCAGCTGAGGTCAAATTGCCTCTGGTGGTTCCTTGACATGGTATGTGTGCTTTGTTCAGCCCTTCCAGATGGTCCACAATCTCTATCGCATCCCTCCCAAGCTCAAAGCACGTGCATAAGGAGCCCTAATGAACACAGTAGGGACAGTTATTCAACAGTTATCAAGTCATGTGAAAACATTACATTCATGTAAAAACAGTTTTTGATTAATGAAGAAAATAGACTGGAAACAGTCCAAGTGATAAGAAATACAAGAAATAGTATAACATGCAAATGATTGCAGCATGCATGACTGAATGAATAAATGAATGAAGGCTACAATCAGACGCTGAACATCACTTCTTTAAATAGTGGAGCGTGACTGCCATCTGGTGGTGTGAGCCAGCAGCTACAGCTCAGCAAAAGTGGAAAAAAACAGATTGCACTGTGACTTAAAAGGTGTTATTAAAACACGTCTGCATATCAATGGATGTTTTTTGGAATCCATTCTATTTCTATTTTGCTGGATTCAGTGCACATCTATCACCTCATGTCGCAACGGTAGCGCATCTGACTTCAGATCAGAAGACTGTATTTTCATATCACTTTGGGGTCGTCTTTAAGAGAAACAGTGAGCAGATCTTACTGAGTGTGTTTAATGACTACTAACATTTTTTCCATTGATTGCTTATTGTGAATGGATTTCTTAAATGCTGTATGCTATTTACAAAGGAGAGTATCTCTAGTGAAGAAGGGATCTCTTTTTGGGGCCGGCTCTCCAGTGATGTGCACGTCGATGTGAGGAGGACAAGTCTCGTGTGCAGTGGACTCTTCTATTTTCAGGAGTCCAGAGGCTGTCTCCACAACAGTGAGCTCTGGCCATTTCTGTCCAAAAGCAGTCCTGCAAAAGCCTGTAGTCTGAGTAGGTTACGTACATCAGGCCAAAGCCAACCAATCCGTTTTTACACAGATTTTGTCTGGGTCAATACAAACACAACACTGATGATAATAATGATCACATTCAACCATCTCAGTCCTTTATTCTAGTGTAAAGACATGCTATAGGCTACACCCATTAAAATCATCTGAATAAATCTCTGTCTCTGAGCAAATGGACCAGTGTTTGTTCTCGTGTTGATGTCAAATATATTTCTGAATAAGTCCATGTTTATACACTACTACATAACCTGAAATGTTGCTCACTTTTGTTTAATGAGAAAAATAACCAGATAAGCCCACAAGAAAACAGAGGAATATATTATTAGACACAACAATACTCAACTATTATCTTATAATCTATATTATACATTACTTATGCATGCTACATTTTATGAACAAAAGGTTAAAGTAAAAAAAGCATCTGGGATTAGCTTTCAAGGTGAAGACGTTTTGTCTCTAATTCCAAGAGTTTTTATCATTTCTAAGTGTTATGGGAATTTTATATTCTATATTTCCATCCACTTATTATTTCCTTATTACCATGGTCTCTTCGCAAAACACTGTCTGAACTGTCTGATATAAAATGCATATGGGAACAACAGAACAACATATTCATCAGGGAAGAGAGCAGAGCTTTTTCTCTAGTGGGAGGAGTTTCCCCTGAAACCAAAGCTGATTGGACGAGGCTGCTCTGGTCTCATAGTTGTTGGCCAGTGGCTGTAACACTGGTAATTTGTAGCACAATGTAAGTCGCTTTGAATAAAAGCATCTGCTAAATAAATAAATGTAAATGTAAATGAAAGGGAAGTGTGACTCCTGACGTGAGAGTTGTTAAGGCTCAAGAGAATTTTTATTGACACTGCTCTATTCGAGTGCAGAGATGTTAGTGTCACTACTCTATTCAGGTGCAGAGTCGTTAGTGTCACTTGTCTTTTCAGGTGCAGAGTTGTTAGTGACACTGCTCTATTCAGGTGCAAAGTTGTTAGTGACACTGCTCTATTCAGGTGCAGAGTTGTTAGTGACACTGCTCTATTCAGGTGCAAAGTTGTTAGTGACACTGCTCTCTTCAGGTGCAGAATTGTTAGTGTCACTGCTTTCTTCAGGTGCAGAGTTGTTAGTGACACTGCTCTCTTCAGGTGCAGAGTCGTTAGTGTCACTTGTCTTTTCAGGTGCAGAGTTGTTAGTGACACTGCTCTATTCAGGTGCAAAGTTGTTAGTGACACTACTCTATTCAGGTGCAGAGTTGTTAGTGACACTGCTCTATTCGGGTGCTGAGTTGTTAGTGACACTGCTCTCTTCAGGTTCAGAGTTGTTAGTAACACTGCTCTCTTCAGGTGCTGTGGTTGTTGTTCTTGGGTGCAACTCTTTTGTTTTAGATTTCAAAACACTTTAAAAAATATTATGCGACATGAATCTGAGGCCACCTCCTCTGTTCAAATTAAATTATATAATCTATTATGTATACTATAATCTATTAATTCCTGACTTCACATCACACCAGACTGATAAACACACTGGACATGTGCTTTCTATTGTTTTGTTTTTGTTTCTTTACATTTGAAAACGGATATGATTTTTCATAATTTTTTTTTTATTGTGATTATACTAAAATGTATATATTGATTTGACCAGACATTTTTTGCAGAATATGACACTAATAACACTGTGTGTTCAAATCACGTCTGGGTCACGTTTAAGCCAAACCTTTTGAATACCTCTAGGTATCTGGTTTATACCTATACCTAGAGTTACTAGGCAACACTACATGAATCTGAGGCCACCTCCTCTGTTAAAATGATATTATATAATCTTTATTATGTATACTATAATCTATTAATTTAAGACTTCACATCACATCAGACTGATAAACACACTGAACATGTGCTTTCTATTGTTTTGTTTTTGTTTTGTTCTGTTCTTATAGTCGTTAGCAATGAAAGGGAAGTGTGACTCCTGATGTGAGAGTCGTTAAGGCTCTGCAGAGTCGTTAGTGACACTGCTCTATTCCGGTGCAAAGTTGTTAGTGACACAACTCTATTCAGGTGCAGAGTCGTTAGTGAAACTGCTCCATCCTGGTGCAGAGTCATTAGTGACACTGCTTCATTCAGGTGCATAGTTGTTAGTGACACTGCTTTATTGAAGTGCAAAGTGTTTTGTTTTTGTTTCCTTACATTTATAAACTAATGTGATTTTTTTTCTTTAAATTGTGTTTTATTATATCTATATATTGTTTTTTCACGAGCAGAATTTTGGCAGATTCTGACACTAATAAAGACTTTGTAGCGCAACGGTAGCGCGTCTGACTCCAGATCAGAAGGCTGCGTATTCAAATTGCGTGGGGGTCACGAGAAACAATGAGCAGATCTGACCAATCACACGAGTGCTCTGTTCCAAGTGAACATAATGTCGTCGTCGTTGTTGTTAAAACAAGAAACTTTAGACTTTTCAACCTACTGTACTGATTTATAAGATTTTTTTGTCTCTGTAGAAACTACTGCAAAGATCAGCCCGTAAAAGGCAAATATCATAAAGCACATACTAGACATTATTAACTAAAGAGAAGCGTAGACGTAGACAGTGCAGACTCCAGTGAGTCCTGTCTGTGCTGCTCAGAGGCTGCTTTAAACACTCACAAACAGGTCGTCTACTACTTATTTGGTTTAAAGTGAGCTAAGCTTTGCGGAGCTATTAGATTCATATCGCGCTGTAAAACCACCACAGAATTGCTTAAGTTTCCTCTGTGAGCTGGTTTCTGTAGCTTTCTGATACCAATCTGTTCCTGTGGCTGCAGCAGCAACGCCTCTTGGCTCCGCCCCCGACACTGAGCTCGGGAAGAACAAACAGAACAGACAGAAGGTTCTGTGAAGGTTCTCAGTCATCCAGGTCATCAGATAAAAAAGGTTAAATCGAAGGCATTTGGACTTAGTTTTCAAGGTGAAAATGCACATTCCACACTTTACCTTTTGTAACCACAGGAACTCATAGTGTTAAAATAAATGGCTTCCTCGTGCCTTGCGTGGCTCCTCCCACTCCCCCACCTGCCGCAAGCTCGTGGCTTCTTTTGGTCTTGACAACAACTCAAGCGCCGCGCGAGAGTCAGAGGGAGGCTCACTCTGTACCTACTCCTCCAACATTTATGGTGAGAAAAATAAACCTATTTCAAATTTAAATAAACACAGTTGATTTCATACTTTAAACAGCTGCTCAGAAATAGTGAGTAGCCTAATTACTAACTTTGCCTTAACTTACTTTGAGGTGCGTGTGAGCCTACAAATAACTAGAATTGCAGTATGTTTGAGACTACTTACTTTAATGGCGGTAGCACACTTTCTAGCAGGTAACACTTAAACAGTAAAGTAACCACACAGTCATTTGAGACAGCCAGGTAAGTCTATAAAAAAAGTCGTATCATTACACAAACATCATTAACACAAATATCATTGATCTAATGCTTTGCACATTTAACTCCTGTATGCATTCCCACTGTAGGCTTAAGGCTACATTTGCATACTTTACATTATAGGTATGCAACCTACCTACATATAATGTATATATATTTTTACTTCTTAATATATTAGTGACCCCCCCCCCTGTTTCTTTTTTAAATAATATTAATTATTATTAGCAATAATAAATCAGCATATTAAAAGCATAATCTAATTCTGAAAGGTACTCAAAGGTAGTCAAGCTGTTAGAGATTAAGCATTGTTTGTACTTGTAATGATTTGTATGTAAATTTATAACTGGTGAGCAGAGAAGTTGTGTAACGTGAGTCGGTATCAAAAGAGCCCATCTATAGAGCTAAGGGCAGAATAATAGTTAAGTACTTAGAAGGAAATATTTAAAAGCCCAGCCCGGACAAGGAAACACATCTTTCAAACCCCTGTAGATGTTTTCCTTTTTACAACATTACATCCAGCATTTTTTAATTCAATATGTAACTTGTGTAAACCTTCATGGTATTAACCAGGAATAATACAGCCCATAGTTTTTTAACAAAATCCCTGCCATTCAGTTGAAGAGGCGATTACTACTTTGCCTAACAGGGAATGCTAATTAGCAATATGAGTTTATTGCATTACAACTTGGAACAAAGAAGGATTACATAAGAGTTTACCTATTCTGCAAAAACACATTCCTTTATATTTTGAGTATGAACTTGACCAGTGACCACTCACAGATATTCTTTAACAGATGACAGTTGTTTTTAAGTCGCAGCAGACTCCACGGTATTAGCCCAGGGAAGATCTATGCCTCATAACCTCCAGTGCATTTATTTTCTAATATGAATGTTTGCCGTGGTGTGGGGTTTTCAGGAGCAGGAAGAAGTGAGTGAGTCTGAACAGTCAGAAGTCTGTCATTGGTGCTTGTCAAGGCAAGAGTTTATGAAGCTTTTGTTGTGGCTTGAATTTCTGTTCTGCCTCCTAAAACAATTTGGGTCTGTCGGTCTTTCACGGAAAATTGTTTGCACACGTTTTTAAGCCTTACCTTTACAAAGAATGCATAAACTCCACCTTATTTTGGTTGGTCTTTGATGCCTGTAAATAATGATTTTTTTTCAGATTTCAGCCCATGTCTATGGGAGAGCAGAGATGGCTCTACAGAACAAACAGGACTGAGAAGATCAGATACACAGACTGCTTTTACTATTATGGATTAGTCACAGATTATTACACTCAACTGACTTGATGAGGACCAGCTGAACATGGCTTTTTGAATCATCTCTAAAAACTGGTAAAAACTGGAATTGAAAGCATAGGACACCATGATTGACCTGAGCTTCCTGACAGAAGAGGAACAGGAGGCCATCCTGGCTGTTTTGAAAAGAGACGCAGAACTCAAGAAGGCCGAGGAGAAGCGCGTCCAGTGAGTTTCATGTGTTTAAACTTGTGGTTTCTACTTGATGCTAGCATTGTTTCTTACAGATGTGTGTCACCCTAGAAAGCTACAGCAGAATGTAACTGACAAAGGCCAACTGAGATACCTGACAGGAGAGTGGTTTTATGAGACCAAGCAGCTTCGTCACCCGGAGCGAATCCACGGCTCGGAAATCATATGGGCCTCCATGAAACGCACACATAAACCCATAACTATAAGTAAGTCTTTACAAAGATATACGTGTGCATACAGATGGGAATATTATATGTTTGTATTTCTTGATAGGTGGGGTATAGTATTACTTTTACATTGAATTTAAATGTTATGGACCCATAATATGCAAACACAGATATAATGAAGACATTGCTCTCCATTACATATCTTTTTGGTAGCCTTTACTAAAAGTAACCAGTAAATAAAGGAGAATTTGAAATTTAAAATGAACAATCTCATAAACTTATACTTTAGTCAAATATTTACTGAAGATTTCTGCAAATAATTCAGGTTCAAAGGTTAAAGACCCACTGATCTTTATGTTTGCGTTTACATGTTCATATTTATAACACTTGACAGGCCTTAGGTCTGTCCAGATGCATGTACTCTTGACGTATTGCACATATGATGTATTCAAATGAGACTGATGCAGTATAATGATGGAAAATGACTTCTGTGATGACTTGGATGTTGCAGTGGAGCTCTCCCAGATAGTGCCTGAGAGGCCCAGTTTTGTGAGCAGTGAAAACAAGGAAGTGTTTGTGCCAGCTGTACTCTCTGGACTGCTTCAAGAGCCGCACATGCAACTTTGCAATGCCTGGTAACCTAAAAAAGTCACTTCTTTTGTCTGAAAATCAGCTTGAAATATATATGTTGTCAAAAGGGCTAAAAGCTGCACTGCCAAACAAATAAAATGTAACCAATAGCATATAATTATTGTTTTGAGTGGCCAGCGCCATCACATGCTGGTCTGGTAAGGTGGATTACAGTATTTGGTTGTAAACTGTCAGTAATTGGCTCTGTAATTGTCTGTAATCTTCTTATAAGAGCATGTGCCACATGTTAATGTTTACCACCAGTTCCAAGGGGCAGTGCTCAGTCCTCATAAAAATTACACACACCTTAGGGTCTGCCTTTTTCAGAAGTAGTGATTTTTCACCTGAATATGTCAACCCAAACTTAGTAGAATTGTCCTTAACACAATTCATATACTAAATAATGTAATGACTCTAAAGTATGATTTTTTAATTAAATGTAATTCTTTGATTTTAGTTTCTAACTAAAATTTCACTAAAATCTTACTAATTTCTAATAGGGATCAGGGCCAGAACCCATATGAACTACAAGAGCCCCCCAAACCGGTTGTACAGTCACCCACAAGGGTAGGTTATCATCTGAAACCAAACAAAACGGGATAAATGTCTTTTGTAAAGTAATGTATGTTTTGTTATATCCTCTTGTTACAGCAAAGAAAAAATCCATTCAATAGTGAGCCCAAAGAACCTCTGTTAACTGAGGAAAAAGATCTGTCAGCAGAAGGAGCAGAGCATCAACCAAATCCACAAAGTGATGGTTAGTCTTAACACATAGCTCTACACATACCCATAGATGGTGCCTGTTTGTCTCTAATCATGAAACATTGTGTTTTACAATGAGGACATTGCTTGATGAACAAACATGAAAGCAGTTATAATACAAATCAGTGTAAGTCTTGTTGTCCATTTGCTTCTGGTAAGGTTGTGGGTTAGGCAGGTTGGTGAGAGGCCATATTGTGCAGTACAGTTTAAACAGCATGTTGGCTTAGGAATGTTTTTTATTTTGTTTTTTTGCATGGCGTGGTGTTGCATGTCCTGGCTAGCCATTTGTAACAAATGTGGCATGTGCGTCCCGGATTGAAATTAGAATTTGAACTTGTTTTTAACTGTGGGTCTATAATGCTTTTTAATTCTGTATTTTAACATTAATACAAATGTCTATACACAACCCTTTTTGGAGTTTGTTATAATCAAGATAACAGCTACCAACATTAGTTCTTTAGTAAACTGTGGCCACCATCATGTGTAATCCTAATCTTAACCCAAAACCAAAAAGTTAGTTTTTTAAATACTATAATGAGACTACTATTTTCAAATATGACATGTCATTCACCGTTAAATGGCAGCAATATACAGTGTATTATCATTGGGTGCAAATGAAGGGTTTGTTCGTGAACACTGTATAGTTTTGGACTGAGGAGCTTCACATTATTGCTATGAGGAGACCCTGTGAGCAGGGACCTGAGACTAGCCAGGGGATTACACAAAAATACATTCCAATGCTTTAATCTTTACTGCATGACTTGTGGCTGTTGGAAATGTTTCACAGGGGTTACAAAAACTGTGTTTTTGTCCAAGAGTGTAAAGATAATAAGAAACCCATCATAACTATAATATTCAGTCAGTGTGTCTGAGCTGTAACACTGCATTTTATTTATTTTTCTACTTTCAGAGTTTTTAACAACAAGTCACATCCACAACCTTTATGACACTCTACCGAATCTGGACCTAATCGGTCCCATCTGCCCTTTAATCCAAAAGCCAGTTCTCATGCCAGTGCCTGAAGAAAGTACGATTAGTATAATGTTTGACGAACCCACTGAGGTAGATGGGTCAGAAATGTGTGTTGTCCCTAGAGGCATCCTGAAGCCTATCTCCATCTCCTCAGACTCACCACAATCCCAGTTGGACCCACACAGTCCAGTTAGCACAGAGTCTCCCACTGAACCCTGGATGGACAGAAAGCAGGTGAGGTTTAGCCCTGCGGTTGGTTGCAGTAGCGTGAAGTGGCCGGATGGGAAAGAGCTGGGAGAACACAGTCTGCTGGACATTGACTCATTTACTCCATCACAATCAGAAATCAACAGTGACCCTGGGAATAAAGGTGCAATCAAACATACACTGAAGCAAACTCATGTCAGTTCAGCCGAGGGTGAACTAAACCAGGGTGGCAATCAACACCAGCTCATTGGTGGTAAGGAATTTCACATACTAAACAAAAACCAAAGTTAATAGTTTTTCTTCTCTAAATAATTTTTATGACTTCTGAAATGTAGATTAGTAAAACTAAAATGTATCATCATTTCAGTGTCATCATTATGTAAAGTTAATCCTATAAAGTAGTCACAGTGAGGTCATCAGGCCTCTTTAATTACTTACTCTTACTTTAAATATGTTTTCATAAAGCATCATAACTTACGGTGATGATTGGTGTCTTGCAGATCAGTCAGAGACTTGTCAGGCTGAGTCCCAATTCCAAGTGTCCAGTAACATTTCAACCAAGCAGGAGTCAGGTAAGCCTGTTCACCTGGAGACAGAGCCTGAGGAGGACCATCGCCCTCAGGCTCATGCCACTGAGTGGTCAGCTGGACATGACCTTCATCTGCCACAACAAACACTGTCAGAGCAGGTTACCAACGACAGCTCAAAGAGTTCCTCTCATGCTATTTTACCAAAGCCTAAACCGAGGTTATTGGGAATTTTTAAAAGTGAGAAGCTGAAAAACACTGAAGTGCAGAAAGAGGTGAGGGAAACCAAGCAGAAAGAAGTGGAAAGTGGCAAACTGGACCTTTTGCAAGCTCTCACAGATACAAAAAATGACCAATATGCTAACATACAAAAACGTACACCTCCCGAGAGGACAGACGTCCGAACAGTTCAACTCACCATACAAAACACTTCTTTTAACAAATCAGTGGCATCAGCAGCCGCCCCATCACAGGAAATAGAGGACCGAGCTGGTTACTTTCCTGAAAGCTTAGCTGATTTGAAAGCTTTTGGGGAGAAGAAAAACAGTGGTCCCAAAATAATAATTACTAGAGAAATAAGAAGTCATGAAGCTACTGCTGAGACAGAAATGGAGTGTTCACAAAATCCTCAAAATATTCAGATGAAGCCTTATGTGGAGACTATCAACAGCAATGACTCAGAAATTATGCAGACTCAGGAAAATCCTGCAAAGAATCAAGGAGAGATTGATTCGCCCAGGTCTAAATGTAACCAGTTGTTAGAGGTTTCCAAAGAAGACGGCACCTACAGAGCTTTTCCTGTCCTCATCTATGAAGACGATGATTCCTTGACAGTTTCTGTAACAGAGATACAGATATGTGAACCAAAGCCAAACCAGTCCCCTGTTCCAACTCCTAGACAGTTAGGTTCTAGTTCTCAAAAGGGTAATCCTGCAAAAGTAGTTGAACTGAAGAAATTCTGGGAGGAGTGTACAACTCCTCGGACCACTGTTGCCATAGCAATAGATGCACCTGGTAGTCCAGTACAAACTAGCAAAGTCTTTGCCTCAGAGTTTGATTTGAAGGCCTCTTCTGAAAAGACGAAGAAAGAAGATGTGGGGCAAATTTCTCCTTCCAAGACTAATACTTTAATACCATTCATTGTGAAGGAGAAAGGCTTTGTTAGCCAGAGCTTAGGCAGCTCACCATCAAAAGGTGCTAGTGGTAATGGAGACATTCATAAAGCATGGCAACAAGTAAAAGAGGGCACAGATTTTCCAAACAGACCCTACAGCCCTAGCAAATCTCCAACTAAAAGATCTAAAGACCAAGACAATGAAGTAAGACAAAGTCCATCCAAGACCGGCCACACAAGAGACCTGCCCAGAGAGTCCATAAGTCCTATAGGAACCAGACCAGAAGGATCCCCTTTGAAAACCTTTCCAATTGACCTTGAAGTGCAGCCAGCAAAGCCAACTCCAGTCCCAAGACGGAAAAAGAGTCCCACGCATGAATCAAAGCAAGTTGTGGCTCAGAGTAATCTGCCTTTACATCCCGTAAACGAAACAACCCATGTTTGTAGTGAAAACATACATGGCTCTGCAGAGAAGGAGCTGGGCACTCAACTTGCCAGATCTTTTGTCCCTCAAGATTATCAGTACTACCTAGGGCCACAGGAAAAAGCCCATGTCCCTCCTTTTCAACAAAGAGAAACAGAAGGAACTGATGGACTACATAAACCACAAAGTCCCCATAGAGACTTCGTGGGAAACCGGAGCGAGAGCATCACTAAGGATCCTAGAGTCAGCTCTTGGATTGAGCAAATTAAAGACTCCAGTCAAGACACAGCAACCAGAACATGGTCTTTGTCTCGGGCAAGTTCAGGCAGTGAGCTTTCCAATTCTCTTTCCACTCACTTTTCTGACTAAGATGCTTGAGAAATTTAAACAACAGCAATGGTTAAAGTGAATTATTCTTAGCGTTAACATATCATTATCTCTGTGAACTCAAATGATAATTATAACCCACTGGCCTCCTTTTTATTTTTTTAGTGACCAAGATGTAAGAATTACCGGAAAATATTTACCAAAATAAATACTTACTAATCATGATGTTAATTTAAAACATAGATTTAATAAATTATACAATCATCGTACAAAGTAGTCATTTTTCACTGCTTTGCATTCTAACTGGTGAAGTAATGTATAGTTTAATTATGACATTATGTGTAAAATTAATTTCCACAGCAGATTTTATTTCATTTGTGGCAGGTTATGATGACAAATCTAGCCCTATCAAGTCAGCTCTGAAACGGCTATCCACCAAGATGTCCTCGTCCAAAAGTTTGGAAAACCTCACCTCACAGACAAGTAACAACAGTGCCCTTTCTTTATCTGATTCATCTCAAAGTTTGTCATGGGGGAAACAGAAATCTTTTTTTTTTATTTTTTTTTTCATGTTTTTA